>BJKM01000013.1:1573636-1821136 GCA_015082035.1 Chaenogobius annularis | reverse complement strand
GCAAGACAAGGCCTAATTAACCACCTACGGCTTCTTTGTACAACTTCAAGAACCAAAAAAACTATGTGGGATTTGTAAATACAGTAAAATAGGCTTTAGGGCATGCACAATATGATAAGATATAATATTCAATATGTTTTGTGTTGCAATAACATAATAGTATTGTGATAATTCAATATACCTTTTTGAAAGTGTGTTTGTACCAGTCAAAATATTTAAAAATGAAAACTATGCAGACTAAACCAAGACCGAAAAAAGGCTAAAGTTGGACCTAAGAAAGAAATCATACATGAAATAATGTTTTAAATTTTTTTAATATATATATATATATATTTTTTTGTACATTGTAGTGGGGCATTCTGTCGAATGGAGAACTTAGTGCTGTTATATATTAGATATATTTGATATAGATAGATTCATTTTCTTGTAATATTGAATATTGTAATTAGTAATTATTGTGATTTGGATATTATTGAGATAAAGTGCAGCCCTCATGCAAGGAGCTTCTTATTTTATAAATTTATTTTATTAGTTATAAATTATACACTTCTTTATTCATTTGTCTATTTCAGGGAATTATAATTATTATTATTTTTTATATTCAGCAACATTTCAGGGACAAGACATTTCCAGTCCAAACTTGTCAAATGAGGAACTTCAGATTTAATTTGAGTAATGTTTAATTTTTTTAACCTTTTGATTGTGGAAAAAATTATAATTGAATTGAAAAATGGTCGGTGGCAAATTAATAATATTGATTTAGTTCAAATCTGAACCCAAAATGGGCCAATCACAGACATGAGCATCCACACGGGGCTAGATTTTCCTGAGGACCTCTGAGTTTGCTGAAATACAACAGGTACATTTCGGGGGAATGTTTACCGACATTTTTTACAGACATGGACACATTTACCTGAGGATCCGAGGTAAAACTAATCCCGTCTGAATAGGGCTTAAGGCTTCAATGTGGTTGCAAAACACGCATGAACATAGAGTCCTACAGTTGTTATGTTGTTTGTTGATGTATTTGTTTTTCGTGTTGTTCCTATTCCCAGTAAATGTGAGCTGTGCAGTCATCAAAACAAGTTCAGCTTGTGACCAGACAGTCCAATTAAAATGCAGTTTCTGCCTTGTTGATTTTTGGATACAATCAAATTATATACAATGTGTGGTTATGACACAAAAAATAGATTTTGATACTAAAGAAAAAACTCGATACCATAATTATAACCCTTTATTTTAAACTATAGGATGTCATTTTCAAATAAAAAAAACAATAGTATGGTCTTCTGATATACAGCAATCCTAACCTCCTATACACATCTATTCATCAATACAACTCTTCAACTATAATAACACAACCAATCGGAAGAGTGGGTGGGAAAAGGTGTCTTTTTTTTAAGGTAGCTGCATTAAGAAGAGAAAAAGAGAATCAAAATATGACAAAATTACCAAAAATGCAGATCATCTCAAAGATGAGATAACAATTTGATTTTTAAAGTCATATCGCCCAGCCCTATCCACATTGTCCGTATTCGCTCTGTTGATTACTCTTTTTTGGATACCTACTTAAATGAGTAGCTAGTTTTGATACTGGAAGTAGTATATATCGTGCAGCCCTAATTTCAGTTCTAAACCAACACTTTTTTGGATGTTTTTGTCTTCATGGATTTCACACAGGAAACGCAATCAAACGTAGCATCTTTCCTACGCATCTTCCAGGCCGGATGAAATATAGGTCATGAATGTTGGCTGTGGTGCTCCTTTCTTCCGAGCAGATCTTCTATACTGCCCTATAGCCCTCACCAAATTCAACATATAGTTGGCTCTGACTCTTGCCCACAGCTCGACGGAGAACGGCGCTGAGCGGAGACAGCAGCTGCGCTCATACCAGTAGATCCACAGCTGTTACATGAAAGCTCAGGCCTGGGGCAGTTCTGTATGATAGAATATACAGTACGAGACGCTCAAACACTGTACCGTTACTGAAGGTGATCCTGGGCTTGCTACATCGCCTGTTTCTGCCCGTGTTGATTTGACTCACACAGAAGAACATGCTATTGCCCTATTTTCCACAGAAACATTAGTAGAAAGTGTACAAATTAAAGGTGCACTATGTAACATTACTGGTGGATAGTCCCCCGCCCACTTGTCTCCGTTGAGATGTTATTGCTTTGTCTGGAAAACATGCACTCTTGCTCTGAGTGGGCACGGATCTAACCGGTAACTTTGATTACTGAGGCTATTTGCTTATCAAATGTTCCACGCTACAGTTGTGGAATACATCTCCATGGAGACAAGAAGGTGGCGGCTCCTCTACCAAATTTACATATTGCACCTTTAAGTAGCAACCTTAAAACCAATACTGAATGTAAAATACTACACAAAGTATGTAAGAATGAATCCCTAGTACTTCAGGAATGTACGTCAGTTGTTAATGATATCTAAAGTAAAGCTACGTGCAATTATAAGTACTGTATACAACACACAAACAATTTTAGCCTTAAAAATGCTGGCTTTAACAGCAAAATAGATATCAAATGTGCGTAAACTGAATTATGCCTAATGCTAATAAAACATATAGCCTGTGTAAGAAAATGTGTCAATTATCCATACATTTCCATGCCAGGTTTAATAAAGGGATAATTGTTTATGACCAAATGAAAAATGTTGACAAGTGTGTGTGTGTGTGTGTGTGTGTGTGTGAGCCTGCTGCTGACATCACAACATCTGCCCTGAGCACAGAGCTGATGTTACCTGCATAACTGACCACTAATAATTCAGTTCAGTTCATGGGTCCGAAGTGATGTGACTCCCCCGATGCCATTTTGAGGATGAAAGCTGCATGCTCACTGTGGGCTGTGCAAACAAAAAGTCTCAAAACAAAGGATTCCTCTTCTGTAACATCCCCAAAGACCCCGTTTCTCACCAGGAATGCATTGCTGTGGTCAGGAGGGACCAGTGGACTTACAGATATCCAGACTGAGCATTGAGCTGTTTGTTTCAGGTAGTTAGCAGCTGGCTATGCTAATACTGTAAATATTAGCCTACTTGCAGACAGTTTTAACAAGCCTAATTTCTAACTGTCCCGGTGTAATATTTTAGGATCAGACAGAAAGTCCGTGCTCCTGAAAGCTTTGAGGGCTTGACTGGTGCAGAGGGCTTGTGGGCGAGAAATCTTTGATGTAAATGTCCGCAAAAGTTTGCTGTAGCAAATTGTTGCTGCTTTTAAGTGCTGTCAGCGACTCGCCGCTGTAGAATAGGATCAAAACCATTGAAGTATCACATTTTTTCATTTAAAAGTGGAGATAGGCAACAGCATGCGGTGACTTCTTCAAAATGGCGGTGACAACAAATAAGTTACTAACTAATAAGTTTACTACTAAGAAACTAATACGTTTCTGGGGAAACAACTGGAAATTTAGCAGGAAGAATCGGCTAGGAAATTTTAAAAAGCACATATTTGTAGATTATTCAATGTAACCAAGTAGTTTAACCATTAGCAAATCCTGGTTTAGTTTAGATTTAGAAACATTCTCAGTTTCACAAATATATCAAATAAAAAAAGAATATTTCAGGTTGTTGGGGAATAACTTTCACTTCACTGTCTTATACTCTGCAATATATGTTCTAAATATTTAATGTGTATGCATTATGCAGCTTGTAATTTCTATATTATTGCCAATGGTTTGGATGTTGAACCTAATTTTAAATGGAATCTAAAATCAAGACCAGACTTATGTTTGAAGCAGGTCCCATAAAGAGGTTAAAGAGACCATAATAAGGTAGACTGATGTTCCCACTTAAATTAATAAAGTTGATGGCTGTTCTATTTATGGGTTCTCAATTGAAATTTAAAAAGGCTGTCATATTGAAGTATCAAAAGGTATCAGCACTTAAAGGTGCACTGAATATTTTTTCTAGAGGTAAGATCTGTGGAGAGGCAACACTGCACACAGTAAGGTTGGCCGCAAGCTAGAGGATTTTTAAATCTGTTAACATGCGAAACAACGTGTGCAGATGACATTTTGCAAGGATTCTTTTTTCTCACTCTCATATGAAGGACAATGACGCCACCCATTTATCAAGAAGGAGTTGCTACAATCGAAGGACTACAAAAGTGTCATGTGATTAAACCGGATGTTTGATGAAAACAAATGCATGAAGATATGAGGCAAGCAGCGTGAGCGTGTTCTTATTTACATTATGCTACATTATCAACGCTGCAGAACATTCCAGGCAAAGCAAGAGAGACATGCAGGTCCACCAAAACGGTATAGTGTACCTTTAACATTTGTACTGAATTCCACATTGTACCCTTACATCTGCCACTCTATTAGCTCTTTACACTCTTTTAAATACAATATTTCTATGGACATGGCATTACAAAAAAGTAATACTATAACCACACCAAAAAAGGTATCATTTATATATACAGTACATCTAAAATGGCTGCATGTCATCTGAAAACAGTGAGATTACAGTTTATAGCATCTGCAAACTATGGTGAATTGTATGGTTTGTCAAAGTAACATGGGTGCCTTCTCTGCCTGTTTTAAAGCAACCTCGATGGCACTTTTCCTGCTGTACAGGCTGAAATCTGCAGAACGAATAGACACTCTGCTAATTAGCACTGCAGGATTTGTTAACAGTTCCTCAGGAGGATGGAGCCGTGCCGCAGCTAAAAGGTAAATATTTGAAGTGGTACAATATTACAGTTTAGTCTGTTTCGGTCCAACACTATGATTACCCCAACGGGCAATGGCCGCTTTTAACTCTGAAATTATCAGCGGGTCGGCGAAAAACTCTGACATATTTTATGGCTTCTCCAGCAATTACGTTCTTAGTATATGATGGACATGCAGAGCACAGTCGAGAGAGAGAAGAAGAAGAAGAGGGATAAAGCTTGCACAAGGGCTAGGAGCCTAAGCCGTGAGTGCAGTGGTATACGGACTGACTCTAGTGCATTTTTAATGATCATTTCACTATTTACGACTCCGATTTATGAAGGATTTATTATATGATGGAGAAACACTACAAGTAGGGACTAGATGTTTAAGTAACACATTAAAAACCCAACTCAATATTTATAAAAAAAACATTTACACATTAATTAACACAACATATTGTATAGTTACACATGTTGTTAAGGGCTGTTAAATATAGAAATTCTTGGTCGACTAAAGATCTGCCCTGTGCATCTTTAAAAGTGACCAAGGTGGGTGTGGTGCTGGAAAACTCTTTCAAAACTATGAACTGCACTCACAAGACCACAAGCCCGCTGAATTAAATGCAAAATAACTATGTGTCCAGAGAGGTATTAGTAAAGTAAGTGTTCACGTGTAAAAAGGGAAGAATGAACTCCCAATTTACTTCCAAAGCCTTGTAATACCAGTCAAATCCCAGTCGACTAATACTAATTATGGTTGACTAAGACATCCTCAACTGATTATTTGATTAAACGACAAAAGACCTATAGCTCTAGTTATTATTGTTTAAAATATCATCTTGTGTGTTTTGGATCAGATTCACTTCCGGTAGTATCACACAGGTCAATAACGTACGTTTCATCAAGTACATATCTTACGTGTGGGCAATAACAAAAATGATTTACATCTTTATAATTTTTTGGGATTATCTCAATGACGATATTCACTTCAGTGCAATTAATCAGAAATGTGCTTCCAACCAAAAAGTGGAAGTCTATTTGAAAGATAACACATTGAGTTTGTTATATTTTTATACTTAAACAGCCTTTTTTAAATATATTAATTATTATAAACAATATACTCAACACTCAAACTAATTTTGCATAGTTCCAAAACAACTATTTATTATAAATGTTTCTATATAACACTAATGCAGCCACACAGTTTTAGCTTTCTGGTGGATTTGACCGTTTTACAAGGACTCCTAACGCTCTAGTTCCCAGGTTACATGGCCACATTTGGAACAGTTTTACAGAGGGAATTGTTGATGAATGAAAAATGTAAGTGAAGGGGATAGAAATAGAAAACCCCACTTGATCTGGTATTTGTTGTGCTCATAGCAACCATCTGCATGTTTCATGAATACTTTGAAATTAAATCCTGTTTTGGAGGCAAAAAGGTCAATATTTTCAGATCTGTCATAATTTTAGCTGCAAGTAAATCACAATAAACCAACAAACAACCTCTGCACTGCACATTGTCAATGCACTAATGAGCCCGAGTTTATTAGGGAAATGTAGTTTGAGGCAGAACTGGCGGCGCAGGGGGAAGAGCGAGCGAGACCATGGGAGTAGGGAGCATTTCAGTGCCAGGGGCAACTGAATTCCTGGAATGAAAGTTCATAAATAATGCAAACTGGATAACAAAAAGAACTCCCCCGCTGTCTCACACTGCAGCGCACTATCCAAAGGCCAAGCAATATCACTCAAATCAGAAAAAAAACACACAAATTATTATGCTCAATTGAAGACTTTTATGGAAGGGTTTCTTTGCATGGCACAATAACATTCTCTGACAGCCAAAAGTAAATGCCGCTCTCTAACAATGGCCAGTGCAAGCCTGAATTGTCCCGGTAAGTTGCACTGAAATAATGATGGTGCAACGAGCCAAGAAGCTGAATGTTGGACTTCCAAAGTGCCATATGTACAGGCCGCTTAACAACCGGGCACAGAAATCGCATGTGTCCGGGGATAATTAGTCCCAACACTAACCGCGGCGGGGATAAGCTGGCAGTGGTTAACATGTAATCCTGAATAACGCCTGATTGATTGGTTAGTCTTGTGGTGACAGACAGAAATGCCAATCAGAAACATCTACAGCACGAGGCGGGCAGTAATTGGCAAGGTGACATTTCCATTCAGGGTGGCGTCTTTAATTGTGGAAGTATTGCCATAATGGGTGTGCCATTTAGACCACGCATTTAATCACTGCTCATCACCACATTCAGAGCGTGACGCCTCGGGGTCTTCTAGTGAACAACAAACCGCTCTACTGCCATTTACGGGTGAAGTTTTTTTTTTACATATATATATATAGAAATGTGATCCTGCAGAAGGCTTAAATTGAGATCTTAATTAGCTTAGATTTGGTTTAAGTTTGAAGTTTGCTGTCTTTCTGATTTACTTCCATCTTGCATATAATTAATGTCAATGGGGTCAGGTAAAATAAGTGTTTATCTTCAGTCTGAACCATTTCGGTTATTCTGTTTATTTTCTTTAAATTGCTTACCCTTTTTGAATGTAGAGAGAACAAAAGAAACAGATGATGCTGCGGCACATATTGTCCAGCATAAATGTCCCATCTAGTCCAGAGTCCAAATTTGTCCATTTTACTAATATCAGTTACTATGTCAGTACTTAGTTCATTTTGCGTGAATTGAAGAAGAACCGAAGAAAACTTACTCAATGACTTAGGGAGTTATCAGTGCACACATTTTCATATCTACATGACAATATATTGGGTTTTATGTTGGATACCCTTTCACCACTGTCACCTTTTGTTTTAGTTTTTTAAAAAATGATACAAACTGTTCAAATTTTATATTAAGCTTTATTAGCTAAGTAGTTAAGTAGCCTTGGTAAATTGAAAATATACATTATACGTAGGTCAATATGGTCTTTAACCTTGTACGTTTTTTTTTTTGCCAAACTTTAGCTTAATCTAAAATTATATAAGGTCAATAATAAAGGTGCACTATGTAACTCTTTTGTAACTTTTTCTGGTGGAGGGTTACTACCGCCACAGAGATGTTACTGCTTTGCCAAGGCATTTAGGGCTGTAGTATTTTAGTCGTTTGGACGGTCGACGGACCAAAATTTGTTTTAGTCGACTAATTATTTCATTTAGATTAAAAGGCTTTGGGACAACAGCAAAAAGGAGAAGATAACGAGTGGGTGATCTGACGATTTTGGAGTGAATCATGAGTTTAATCTAACTTTTCACACAGTAAAGACACAGCTTACAGGTACTACTCTGTAAATATTATAGTTTTGGCATGAATTTCTGTGCACGTGTAGTCTGTGGAGTGCAGTTTGGGTTGGATACATAGAGATACGTCATATTTTTGGATAAATAAGCGCTTTTGCCACACCTGCTTGTAGTCAACTAATCGGTAGGAATTCGTCGACTAAGAATTTCTTTAGTCGACTACAGCCACAATGGCATTAAACTTCTCAGACCCAGAATTTAGACCCACATTTGTAAGAATTAATGTTTTCTTCAGATTCCTGGCAAAGATCATCAAGAGACAAAATGCGGGACTTTAGAGTAACTAAACTTGACACTACACATTACTAAATATTACCTATATATGAAAACGTTCTTTGCTCAAAAGCCTCCTGTTAACTTAAATACTTTAAACTGGGAAATCAAGGTTATTCTGCTAATCCATAATCGTGATAAATCAATCGTAAAAACCAAAAAAATTATAACTGTGAGAATCGTAGGCAGCAACAATTTTAAGTAGTAATTTCAGTTCACTTGATTCTCCAAAAATTCAAACTACATGTAAAGCACTTCCTTATCTGTAAAGAATCTCGTTACTTCATTCAGAAAGTTCGATTTCATAACGCTAGACTTGGGAAAGAAAGCAAACGCAGGATTTCACTGTTGTTTTGTCATGGCGCCTCTCTTGTCTGTCACCGTGCCCCTCTCCAGAGCCGTACTGTACCATGGCAGAGATGAATGAGGGATCACAGTCAGATACCTCCCCATGTCCCACACAAACACATCTCGCTCCCCTTCAACCTCCGCAACCACATCTGGAGAACCACTGAGCTGCATTATCATAGCTCCAGATGTGCCCCATTCATCACCAGCACCAATGACACACTCCGTTCTATCAGCACTATCAATAAAATTTGGATAGTACAACGCGAAATGGCAATAATGAGGACTTAACATAGAGTGGCGAATAAAATGGTTCAAGCGTTTTCCCAAAATAGAGACTTGAGCTATGAATTAGAGCGGATTGACTGCAACATTTTCATTACTTTAGGGAAATAATACTGGCATTCTTCTTCAGGGCTGTGCACATTACTTATCTATTTGTTGTTGTCTGTTATCTGTTTTGTGAAGTCTTCCAAATCACCGAAATCTAAACTGTCGGGAACATTTGAAATTCGTGGTATTTTTTGAAATACATAAAGACAAAAACAGCCAAAAAACTGTTGGTTTAGAACTGAAATTAGGGCTGCACGATACATCGGGAAAGTATTGATATTGCAATATTGGCAAATGAAGAAATAGATATTGCAACAAACAAAATATGTAACACCAAGGTCCTACATCTGAAATAATGTTTTATTGTTTTGTTTGTTTTTTTATGAAATTGTTGAAAAATGTATTTGTGTCCATAATTTTCCTTATTCAGTCTAAATTAGTCTCTGTTCCGTTTTACTTTGACAGAGTTTGACTAATAAATGAAAGCATGAACACATATTTGTTTTGATATGACTAAGCTTATTGTATCAAAAAGTATTTGCAAATGTCGCAATAACACCAATATCGCAGTACTTAACAGCCATATTGCAGTCATTTCCAACATCGTGCAGCCATAACTGAAATGACTTCTTCCAAATTGCGCTGAACGACTACACCAAAAACAATACCATGAATAATATAACAGACGTTCTTGTAGTTTCTTGCACTGAAGCGTTTTAATCCCGTATTCACACGTGACCCTTGCCTCTTCACCACAACAAACACGGCAATCCAACGAGCGATTAACTTCAGGCTTAACTACACGAACTCCATAAGTCCCTGTAACATCTCATCTTGCAGCATCAGCAGTTTTTGTTTTTACATCCCAAAATAATAGAGACGTATGACTTGCCTACAAGAGGAAACTATCCCGACATCGATATTGCTCTGCATGTGTACAGTGGCCGGTGTGGGCATGCTCATTGGCCCGGCGATGAGGACAGAACAGGGCAGGAGCGGTGCATTAGATCCCCCATGTTCAAGACGTATTGACAAATAGTAGTTTCTGATTACATTGCATTTCCAATGAAAAAAAGCTACAGTATACGACTTTCTGCAAAGCCTATACTCCCAGGACACAAGCAGGAAGAAGCTGAAGCACGGCAAGTTTAATGCATTTGAGAATTCCTTGCTGCTGGGAAAAAAAATTGATTATTTATAGGGTTTTTTTCACATTTGTTTGTTTATTTATCGAAAAATCGTTCTGAGTGATTTACTCCGAGCAATTATTTATAATCAGCTAGAGACAGAGAGGAGAGCTGACCGGGGAAGTCTGATTCAAATCTATCGGAGCAGAGCCAACCTACGTGCAATTTACACTCCCTTCAAAATAATTATGATTTATCAAAACGCATTTGCTCCTGTTAATGATTCAAGATTCACACTTGTACAGCTCATGCCATCGCAGAATCATCCGGGTTTGGTTGAGAAATGGCTTTCACACCAAATAGCTGCGACAACTGTAAGTGCGGTGACTAAATAATGAATAACAATGTCTCTAAACAGTGTCCTGACTTAACTGATGCACCTGTAGGACCAGCACTATGTTGAGTGGTGCCCCAAAAGGGTGCATTGTTGTTGGAAGACAGAAGGCACGCGTCATATCTGTACCCGGAGGAGCTGTGCTGGCCCCATTGGCATAATTAGAGGCTATACCTTAGTGGTGGTGGAGATGGAGTGGACAGAGAGGCACAGCAAGAAGCAAAAGGGGGGGAAAAAAACAACAACTCAAGGCTGCAACGTTGCCCAACCATAGCCACAAGCAATAACTGCGCTTCCAAGTGTCATTTCTCAGCAAACAGAAGAGCTGCTCCGCGTGAAGTCTGCATCCTCACACTTCTAAAAAACGAGGCGATGTCATGAAACACACAGTTAAGCAATAGCCACACGTACAAGCTCCGTGTAATGTCCACATCTTTGGCACACGCTCCCACACGCTCCCACACGCATGGGAACAGCTGATAATCACCATTTCCTGTGAACTCACGTTGCCTCATGCCTGCCTATGCCTCCCCGTTAAGCCCCCAGCCAACATTGTAAAGCGATATTACCAACACGGTGCGAGCGCGTACAGCCGGGCAGGCCAGAACTGGAGGTGTCACTTACCTTTCCGACGTAGAGCCATTCCTTTAGTCCATTTCCACGCTATGAGAAGCCTGCAAAACGCGGAAGACTGCAATTCCCAGCGGCTGTAAACGCGGGTGCTCCCTTGAAACGCGTGAGGACTATCGCGACACCTCTTCTTCCTTCTGCCTCCCCTCCAAGGCGGCGGTGCTGATGCTGATGATGTTGAAGTCGCGTTCAAATGCCGATGGAGAGCGACGCGGCGCAGTAGGTGGGGGGGTTGGGGGGGGGGGGCTGCTTTGCGTACGGGGGAGGGTTGGCGGGCAGGGACGAGCCGGCTGAGCGACAGTGGAGCCCGGAGCGGTGCGTTTAGCCGCAGTTGAACCCGCGGAAAGCTGGACTGCGTGGGGCGATGCTGTTGCTCGCCGCTGGTACAGGCTCGCTATAACAGCAGCGTCTCTCCGGATCGTACCAACGCGCCGTGGAGAAGGGGGTGTGGCAGGAGGCGCAAAAAAAAAGAGAGAGAGGATGAGAGTGAATAAGGGACACAGACCAAACACCGAACGCGCGCGCGCCGCCTCTCCCGCGCGAGGAGGTCGTCTCTGGATCACCGGTTTACGCGCGTTCAGGTGATGCCATAAAACTTGCGCGCGCGCCGGCCTCTCCCGCCGAGGAGTCGTCTCGGTATCACAGGTTTACGCCTTCAGGTGATGCCATATGTCCGCGCTCCGAGACCCCAGTTCTGCGATGTGTTAGGCTGATATCTGTCAAAACACGGCCAAGTTTTGTTTTTGTCCTGCCCAGTTGCCACTTCAAAACCTACAGAGCTATACTTAAAGCTCACCAAGACTCTTTATCACATGGGAACAGCCCATGCTAATAACATTACTGCAAAAATTAAGTTTGATAGACTTTTCCCAAAGATTTTTGCATAGCTTTTTTTCGAAGCTTAAAACAAAAAAAAGAGCAGTTGACTTGCGCCCTATATCAAATTCTAATTACAAATCTATTATCTTACAACAACTCATGAAAAGACAAAACAGAGCCTGAACACTAACTCAATAGCTTACTGAGGGCAAATACCTTTACGAGCTAAAGTAAAAGACACTATGTTACCTTTTATCCCATTTCGAGATGCCGGTTATTTTCCAAACTAAAGTGTTTTAACCACTTGCCCTTTACTGTGCCTCAAGCTCCACAAACCTAACTCTTAATTGGCTTGGAGAGAGCCTGTGGCTTGTTTCCATGGAAATGTACTTCCGTGTCAGCTAATAATTATTCTCTACAAGTGTGGCATTAAACGTATCAATGTGCACAGAGGAAGGGGGCCAGCTCATCACATGAAAGAGTGCACTGTGTAACTTTGGGGAGGCTGTCCGTCACCCCTACTTGTCTCCATGGAGACTTCATGCTTGCCTGGTTTGTTCCTCATTTTTGCATTATCTGCAGGATCTTCCTCCAGAAATGTTACGTATAGCTGATAATTGAAAATAAGCATTGGATTTATGCTGCATCACAATTGAATCAGAATAGAATCAGAATCAGAATCAGAATCAAAAGGTTTATTGCCATGTCAATGAACAAAATTCAAAAACGTAGGCACTTGTCTCCGCCTTAAGTGCAACATTCAAACACTGCGTAAAGTCCATAATAAAAACCAACACTATATTCAATCAAAAATAAGGGCATGCATTACGGAAACAATTTAAAATTACCTATACAATAAAAATAAAAATAGGCATTTCTATGATACCAAGTTTACATTATGTTTATAACGTTATAGTGCAGAAATAAGTACAGTGCATGTGAGTGATGAATATTGCAGTTAAAGTGACAGGTGTTTTCAGTGTTCATGGAGTCAACGGCAGATGGAAAGAAACTATTCTTGTGGCGGGATTTCTGGTCCGGATGGACCGTAGCCTCCTGCTGAGGTGAGGAAGACACATTCTTCGCCTATTGCACCGTCACCATAGCTATTAACAATCATAAACAATATATTGCATCACGATGGAATGGGCATATTTTACTCAAACCCTATCACCTATAAACCAAGACAACTGAAAGCCTAATTGCTTAGTGTGGGGGGGGGGCAATTGTACAGCCACCAATACTGGATGGAACGTCAAAACACAGTTTACCATGCAACTTGCGCTCACAGAAGAATGCACTGGCAAAAACAATGTAAAAAGTCAACAATGCTCCCGAAACACTGCTCAAATACATTCATCACACTGTCAAACGCGTCAGAATATCTCCTCTAATTGTAGTGCTAAGTTCCAGTCTTTAGATTTAACTATCCGAGGAGTAAACACAGGGAGAGAACACATTCCCTCCAATACTTGTATCCAATTAAAATGCTCGTCAACTAGTTCACATTTGATCCCCGTTCTGGAAAAAAACTGCCCAGATCTATGAGAAAGAGTGCTCAAAAGAGGACATTTGCGACAAAGAGCTGTCGCTACAGCCATAATATTACAAAAATAATGTAGAAGTGGGCTATCATCAAAAACTTGATACACATGGAAAGTACAATCTATGTGAATTGTAATTAGGGAATTAGCGTGTGCTGACTACTAAATCCTGCGTGTGAAGCAGTCCTAATAGTTCAGTATATTGAATTCTATGCTAACATGCCTCCGGGTCTTTTTATTTAAAATACACCTGCTGCATCGTTTCATGATGTGATTATTCTTACTAAATGAGTTGCTTAATTCACTCCCGCTCCCCTCCTTTCTCTCTTCCCTTGCCTGCTACTTCTTTCTCGTGCTCTGTTTCGGCGTCTTCTCCGCTGACAACAAAATTATAGTGAATGACAGGCGCGTACCCCCTAATCATGCACTTTATTATTTCCCCAAAGCCCGGGACGCGTAGGGTGCTACAAACAACCATTCTGACAGAGCCTGCTGTTTCAGTCTGTCTGCCTCTTCAGCTCTCTCGCTCAATATCCTCAACACATACACGGCAGTTATTACATGTCTTTATCAACAATAGGCATTTGGCACTTTCCATCAGTTTCAATCACTGTGAGTCTCTGTAATGGAGGCTTCCAGTCCCATGGTACTTTCTTTGCGTCCAAAAAAGAGATGAAAACGAACCAGGTGTGAAAAAGATGAAGAAATAGTCTTTTACGTCTGACCGTTTAATAAACATATTGTGTTTTTTCTATCTTATGTTAATAGCCGTTACCATTTGTATGTGCCATCGCGGTGAGATGTCATAGGCAAGCCCGTGCCTCTCTCTGAAGAATGCCTGCAATGAACAAGAACATTGTTGGGGGGAAAGTGCAAGTAAAAATTAGAAAAAGAATTTGGTCAAAACTACTTACTCAAATAAGGAACTGAAGAGTAACTGCTTTGACAAACATAGATTCAATATTGATGTGAACGTAATGGGTGACAAACTTGAATTACTTAGCGTACCTTCAAACTACGAAAAAGTCGGCAATACGGATCAAAAATATTAAACACCAAACTAAATAATAAAAAACTGTAATCGAAACTAGGATATCTAATAATTTTTTGTATCAAATAAAGTAAGCAGGATACTAAAAAAAATATCACATTGAAAGAAGGTCAAATCGTCCACCTTGTGACCTTCTTGAAACAGTTTTTAGAATTATTTGCAGTTCTATCGGAACTAGCGCAAAGCCACAATGTTGAATAAAGATACAATTATTATTTTGTACTGAAAATGACAGTCTATTGTCTAAAACCTTGACCTAAAAAACATCCCTTTTTACATTATCATCATTTTAGGAACGCGACATTGCACAAAATCTGGTCATTGCAAAGTCAAAGAATAGACCACGAAATGACAAAACAAAATCAAAGCTGAGGGAGCAGTGCAAGAAATGTTCCTGGCTTGTCATGATGGAGCTTTTACTCAAGTACGACTATAAAACACATTCGGAGTAAAGTATTGTGCCTGAGAAGAAAATAAAAAGATTAAAAATTTACTAAAATATATATAGACTTGAGTAAATGTAAATGAATACTACTCTGTATAGAGGAGATCACGCACTGTTTACAAAGACTTTTTTGTTCACCTGAAGCATTTCTAAACCAATATGGTGAGTATACTGACGTAAGAGATATTCCTGAAGATGTGGTTAGTTCCTGTGCTGATTGATTGCAAGTAAATTGTGAGTTAATGCCTGAGAAAACCTGGTGTTTTCACTTCCTCTGTTACAATTGACACGTTTTATCATCCTCTCTGTAATTTCCTCTCTTTATTGCAAGAGATACACAATTAAATGTCCCATACAGTGCAAGGATTTGAGGTCCACGGTTGCTTGGACGTCACCAATTGCCACTTTCAATATTGTATTAGCAATTAATGAAAGTGCAAATGCTAATTGTGCACACGGTATAGTCGATAATTGTTCTTGATTTCAGTACTGATGAAAAAGACTCAATACTACAAGTTACAAAAACACAATTTTTTTTAGAGATTATTTGCAACAAAAAGTACAGCTGTTTTTCCAGTATCAAAAATTAGTAGTACAAATGTGTATCCAACACCATTTTGATACTGTTGATTAGTATGTGAGTATCAGCTTAGTATTTAGTCACGTTCTATTCCACAATAAGACCTACTGTGGATTAGTTGGTTAAAAAATGTGTTTCAAATAGGCAACATTATATCTACAGTTTACAAAAGTATTTCACTGTGAGGCAAAAGAAAGATGAAATCAAGAAAATATTTGAATATCTCACAATAATTCATCCATCTAATTGGCAAAGGAGTGCAATATCACCCCATACAACACGTTTTACACAGACAAAATGATTGATTGTTTTATCATTCGTGTATCATTCGTGGATGTTGACCCTGTCCTGACCTCACACCATCGCTTTATGACAGGTTGCATTTCGATCTCTCTCTCTGTCTGTCTGTGTGTGTTAGCCCCATGTGTGCTCAGAACAGTGACTTATTAAGACTTCCTGGTTGCCTGCGGTGCCCTAATAGCAGTCACGTTGCACCTCCAGCGGTTGGTTAAAAGGTGTTTTTTTTTTTTTTTTAAACGCAGTTCATCTTCATCCTGACACTTCTCCCTGACAACTCGCTCATTGCTACAGTTTGAAATGTCGCCATGCTTTACAGTGATTTCTTTCATCCGCGCATTGTAAGGAAACACACAAGGCGGCGAGTGAAGGGAGCATCTGGCCTTGTTGAGAGAAAAAGAAGACATACATGCTTTTGTGAATGTATGTAGCACTAAGGTAATATTATACAATGAGATCCTGACTCAAGCTCTAGATAAGAGTCTCTATGTGGCACTGCAATCGCTCATTGTTCTTGTGCTACTAATATCCCACAGGACTGTCATTATCTTATCTTAATTGTAGGAAATTAAGTATTTCTTGGAAAATGCTATATATTTTAGCAATAATAGTATTTGGTACTTTTTCATCAGTTGTATGACGATCCCAGGGGAGAGAAAAAGGAAATAGTCAAGACTGTTTGATTAAAACAATTTATATATATATAATATATATATATATATATATATATTATATATATATATATATTGTTATATATCAAAAACAAAATATATATATATATTATATATATAATATATATATATATATATATATATATATATATATAATATATATATATATATATATATATTATATATATATATATATATATATATATATATATATATATATATATATATATATATATTCTTTATTTAGTCATATTAAAAGTTATCTTAATTTAATTTATATATAAAGGGAAAACCCAATGAGAAAAGTTATCTTTTTCCTACCCTGGTGCCCTGTTAAAACACAACACAGATTAAACAACAAACACACACACACACACACACACACACACACACACAGAATATCCAAATAAAACACCAATAAAACATCCAATAAAATTAACAAATACATAAAAACACATTTACGCATACACTAGGAGATAAAATGATATAAAACAAGTGCACCGGCACTGCGGGTAGTCCTTGACCAGTGCGATCATTAAAATTCATAAGATGATTTAATTTCAAAAGTCTCTGTGTTTTGTTCCACAGGCAGGGAGCAAAGTTGTTGAAGGTCTTTTTTGCTGTCTCTGTGTTGACTCGTTATTGTGTGTGTGTCATCATGGTGAGTCGGCTCTATGCAAGATTAGCTGCAAAAGGTTAAACTCTGAAACTAAGAGACTTTTGTTAAAAAAAATTAAAAATGAAATAAAAAACAATTTTGAGATTAGAGGTTTAACTGAAATTTAGATAATATCGTGGATGTACAAAATGTGAATATCAAGTGTATTGTTTATAGTTAAAAACTGACATTTCACATTTGTCTCTCATTTAAAAACCTTAATTAATACATTGTTGAGCTATTAATTGTTGTCAATGTCGCCCACCCCTAATGGTGGAAGAGGTGTTTTTATGACCTTCCATGTCACAATGGTTGTGTTGATTATGTTTTTTTGAGGAATAATTTTGTATTTATTTTTTTAACACCATTTGTGATGTCTAATTTTTTTATTTACTACCTTACATATATATCTATCCCATTGTCTGCATACATAGCTATTGTTTAATGAGCAAAGTGCAAAACTCAGCAGAATGTTAAATGTTGGTCACAAAAATGAACAACTTGTCTGCTGTTTCCCCAACCAAGTGCCAAAGACTTGTTTTTGCATTATGAAAATAAAAAATGCCCTGAGCGCTGGAACACGGTGAACCAGGCCAGCTTGTACATGTTTGGTTCCATTTACCAAAACTCACATGTTCCAGAACATTTTACTATGTGCACAGCTGTTTTTTAGTGCATTTTCATTCCGGTAATGCGGATGAAACCACAGTTATTTAAATCACTTTTGGCACCTGGCTGGTTACAATTGCACTAGTTAAACAATCAGATGTGAATTAAAAGATTCAACAAAAGCTCTTCAGACTGACATCAGAGAATAGTATCACATTAAAGTGGACTGTTTTAATTGTGCAAAGCTAAACTGGTGGATCATGTATACTCCTTATGCTTATGTAAATACTGAAGGAGAAGTGTAGCGTGTGTGAGTGTATTTGGGTCAGAATGTGGACTGCATCTATTTAGCTATACAATCTGGGGCTGAACATCTTTGTCTTATACAAGCTTAATGTCTCTGTACATTGTCCCTTCAAATAAAGATGAAATTTAAACTAAACTAAAGTAAACTATAGACACTTATAAGATATCGATAAAGGATTCCGTCCATACAGCAGTTGTGAAGGTCCATTTGTCGTTCAATGTGGTTAAACTCTGTGTGAAGCCTTTAGTCATCTCTTTCTCCATGTTAGACAAGCCGTGACATTGTACTGTGATCTTTAAGTCCTGCTGTTCGCACTCACTGACCACATCACATGTTTGTCATACAAGTGCCACTGATTGTGTGTATTTTAATGTCATTTGAAATCACTTCTTTTTTTCTTCATATATTTATTACTGGAGATTTTTCCAAACTTGTCTTACAAAACAAGACAAGAAATGGCAATCAGTAAGTAACTCATGTTCTGTTGCTAAGGGGACTGAAGCAAACATAGCAAAAATACAATTCCGTAAGAAATAAATGGTTTTACATCCATCTCCTTTGGCTTATCTGGGGCCAGGTCGCGGGGTAAGCAGTATAAGCAGGGACTCCCAGACTTTTTTTTATAAA
Source organism: Chaenogobius annularis (assembly GCA_015082035.1). Taxonomy (NCBI): domain Eukaryota; kingdom Metazoa; phylum Chordata; class Actinopteri; order Gobiiformes; family Gobiidae; genus Chaenogobius; species Chaenogobius annularis. The sequence continues at coordinate 1,802,447 of BJKM01000013.1, read as the reverse complement.
TACACCACAAATAATGAAAGAGATTGAAAAGGCTGATATAGATAGACGCTCTGTATATAATAATTCATCATCGATATTCATCATTATCATCCAAGACTATCCTCTGACTAGAGATGTCAAAACGAATCAATAATCACAATTATTTATTTAACAATACAATAGTAAAAAGCTTTGAGAGACAATACATGTATATATATTTTGTCAAACTAAGATTTTTATGGCAAATTAACATTGATTTTTTTTAAGCTAGTTTCATCCTAGAGACTTTGTGTGATTTAAATGGTAAGTGTGATCATGTTCTAAATAAACGTGAAGAATCATGTAATTTTGCTCTTTTCTACTAATAATACTTGTATCACTAAAATAAAATAATTCAATTGGGAGATCCCTTTGCACTCGTCATCCAAGGGCTGTGACATACGAAAGAAGGATTCACAAACTTGATTGCTAGAATTCAATTAAAATTCGTCCCTGGCTTTCGCAATTCTTTTTTTTTTTTCAAACATTTGTTAACCTCCACCGAATAATTTCTTCAGATGAAAATGAGAAACCTTAAGCCTATCAACGCTCAGTAAAAATCTAGTTTAGATTTAGAAGAATTAAACAAATTAAACAAAGAAAATATTTTGTGTGCTAGTCATACCCAGATCAAATTACAAGATAACATGCATCAATGAAGCAACATATTACCAGTCCAGGTCCAAGGGATTTTCATTACATTTGATATAATCTCATAGGAATATTGTTGATTCAATTAAAATCTGGTAAACTAATCAGACATTATGTCATATGACGAGATTGTCAGACAAATAAATAGGAAGCCTCTATTCTACATGCTACCGTACTCCCTGATCCAATTACGCCTGGCCTGTTTGGACAACATGGAGACACAGCTGTGGGGCGGGCGGATTTAGAGCTGCTACTTCATAAAAGTGGCATGTGAGAGAGAGCAGAGCGCAACTGTCGCTCTGGTGACTGTTAAAATGGAGTCTGGTGAGGATTACGATGATGAAGAGCTGTCCATGGTGCTGATTTCTCGGTTCTTCTTTTCTCACTTATACACGGCCCTGATTGCAAACACTAAACCTGAAACATGTGAAAATTACTCTTTCACACTTCCTTGAGTTTTAAATAGATTGTGTCTGGATTTTCCTTCCAATTTAAACTCGATATTGAGAAAACGCTTTGTCACTAAACCTTGTAAAACGTGTGATTTGTAAATTAGTGTTTATTTTGCCTTGCTCTATTATTCTGATGGACCTCAACTTTCAAAATATTTTAACATAAAAATATAAATAATCCATATGTTTTAACTGTTACTTGATTTTCACAGTTTTACTCTAGTGTCAGATGTTTTTGATAACAATGTATTCATTTATTTTTTGGGAAAAAGACATTGGTGGTTGACTTTGCTTTAATTTTCCACAAGTGACACATCCGTCGAAACCTTCTCAGCTCTCGATATATCACACTTTCTTTCCTTGGTGTTGGGAGATAGACTCCGCGCCCTAATGCTCTCCAAGCCTGAGCTGTATATTGGATTTTGGGCATTCTGCACTACTTCACTTCACAGCTGGAGGCAGTTTTCCCCAGCGTTATTTGGTCTCTTACATGGACGCTGCAAAGCCGACACAGTTTTTTTTGCTCCCTACGCTGCTGTTAGTAGTCTGTGATCGATCGGCTTCTGATCAATTCTCCCACTGAAGAACACAGGGTTGTAAGGTGTAACTAGAAACCAACAATTATCAGCTAAACTCTCCAAATGTGCTTTTCCCTGCTTTCTTCCTCTTTATTGCACTGTAAAGGGATTTTAATGTAATTTGCACATTAAAATGGGTCAGAAGTGGGCATCCAGGAAAGTGTGGGATTACAATACAGACCCATGTACTTCCTATAGTGTTCTTGTATTGATTAGACTTGTTTTTCAAAAGAATTTGGCTTCCAAAGTACTGGTGCTAGGTGATTACATTAAACCTAAATTAAGATAAACTTACTTGGGCAAAATACGTAAAAAAGTTTAAAAGAGCACAGATAAGGAAAAAAGGAAATACACAAACTAAATTAGTATAGAAATTAGTCCCTGCAGACAGAAACTAGATATGCATCTATAATATGGTACAGAACATCTCTTTAGGATTTTGTTCCTTCAAATAAAGACCAAATCAAAAATATCTCCTTTATTTGTATAGTATTACAACATTTAGGTTATTGCATTTCCGCCTTTCAAAATGAGCTTTAACTGTTATGAGCTTAAATGAAAATCTAGTGCATACACTTTTATGCCATGTAAGGGTTCTAAAAGCAATATTTGGCATTTCCACCTGCTGTTACTCATTTGATATTTCAAAATGTGCGTGAAAAATAAGGTGATGGAAATGGAGCTACTGTTTAATGGTGCAGGTGGAGGGTCAATAAACCAAGTGACTTTGTCCATGAATTCCATTTTTGTTGGCGAGGCACTCAACCACTTCTTAATGGTATTGTTTATCGCTTAGAATGTTGAGCTGCTGGCATTGCTTGTCTCTGTGATGACAGATGAGTTTTATGCCATAGTGTGGAACATTTCAAAGCAAGAAGGTGACAAACCCTCCACCAGAAAAATCATATTTGAGCTGTGAGTCACTGCCCCCTGACATAGTTCTATTTGTAAACAGAAATGTCAAGATTGATTCGTGTGAATTGTTTGAGATGCTGAATGTTACTACTGATCTGTTGTCGCTTTGAATTGTAATGCGGGTGGGTTTTAGTAACATTTTTCGTAACATTTTTATAATTACATTTGCTGGAGAGAAGCATCAGAAAAGACAATAAATGGATCAAATCTTAATCTATCTTTAAGTATAACTGTTGGGTAACCTTGCCAAACCAAGTTGTTATATGGTATGGAATTTATAGGATAGGTCTGATGCTGCCAACTTTGGCCCTTATGTGGGATTAATCAGTGGGATGAAAAAAAACCCAGCAACTGACCAAACACAGAGAGAGCCGAGCTTAGTTTAAAATAAGAAAGTAAAAGATGTTTTTTCAATTGTGGTTTACGTATCGGACCGCTTAGCATTTACTTGTGCAAACAACTGCTTGCGAAACAGCTTTCCTTACAGCAGTATTTGTGTGTTTTGCTTTCACAGACAGCACAATAAACCATTAAACCATCGAGCTGCCAGTGAGTCAAATCTACAACACCCCGCAGTCCTTTATTTCTCAATTTCTCTCTCTTTCTTTTTGCCTCCTCCTCTCTCTCCTTTACTAGCGCCCTCTGGTGGGTGACGCTGCTGCGGGGGTCCTCTTATTGTTTAATGAGGTATCGCGGATCAATGGTGTCAACAATGCATCGTTACCAGCACAAGATCTCAAGCTTTGTGCTGTACCCGGCGGTGGCTGGCTGCAGCTCTCCAGGGGTCTCAAGAGTTAACTGGGGTATTCTTTTACCGCCGGCAGGGCTGTGCTCCATCACTGCTGCCTCCTCTGCCCTCTCCTCTGCAGTCAGCTCTATACAAGACAGCAGCCATTTATTGAAATCTCTCTCCCTCTTTTTTTAATGACAACGCAATGACCTTTCCGCTGCACAGGCCATAAATTCTTCCAGATTTTATTTTACATTTCCCTGCAAGCAAATGACATTACCTGTCATCAACCCACCTGCACAGATCCAGGATTCCCAGCTTGCATTACAGCCTGTTTTATATACATTTATCCCCTTCAGGTTTTTGGCAGAGCACAGCATGTAAAATGTGTTTGTCATAGTGCAGATACAGAGACACGTGTGCACTGGCAGACGACTATTCACAGTCAACTGTGCTTACAGGAAATCATTTCTTTCTGAAATATGGTGGCTTAGTGGTTTCAACTCCTTCCTCACAGCGAGAAGATCACAGGTTTGATTCCTTGACCAATCAGTGCCTTTCGTTGAAGTACTATACCTTTCTGACCTGGCTCACTCCAGATTGATATTGACACATTTATCAATGTGAACAGGCCAAAAGCAGTCAGGAAACCGGGGAACGTGACGAATATGTGGATCTGATTGGTCGAAGAACAAGCTGAAAAACTGTTGTCAAATCCAGACATAGAAAAGTACACAAAGAGCTTCTATGTGCATGTTTTCAAAAATCAAAATAGTCCTTAAATCTGCCAAAATCTGCCAAAGTACTTCTGTTGGCGTTGCCATGTTGGTTTAGGTTTGTCCTACAATGCTGTGATAGGTTTGAGTCCGGCCGCTGTGGGCCTGACCAAACAGTGTGAGCCTGGCCAGATGGATTATCAAAAGTTTGTGAAACAAATATTGCGAGAATTCATCTGGCAGGCCAGGTTAATATCTTTCACCAGAAGAGTTACTACATAGTGCAAACAAATCTAGCCTATACCAGCCATGGGCCTATTTACATGCACGCCAGGAAAACTGGATAACAGACCTAGTCATTCAAACCAACTTTTGAAAATACACAGCAACTTCAGCTTCAATGTTAATCTTTGTGCTGCAGAGAGCAACAAACGCAGTTTGTTTGTTTGAAAATCAATGCTCATTAAAAATAAAATGTCACTTTTCTACGTCCAGAGGTGGGTGGTACTGATACATTTTCTTTTTTATTCAAAGGATTTCCTGGCCCAGCTTTATTAGACAGGACTGTGAAGCAGGAATGAGGGAGGGAAGGACATACAGCAAACTTAGAACTCACAGCGCTGCAGTCTGCTCACATCGAGTGCACATGTGCTATCCACTCGGCCACCGAGCAGCACAATTACATTTTCCTAAGTAACTTTTTTGAAGAAATTGTACTTTTCAGAGTAATTTTCTGACATAACGTTTTTACCCCTACTTGAGTAATATTTTATTTGAAGTAACTGTGCTCTTCTTGCGTGAAAGTGTTGATTGCTCTTCTCACTGTGAGTAAGAACAAGTGACAAAAGCTTTATATTTATGTTGTCAGATATAATTAGTTTTTCTCATTTTTGTGTCTATTCTTTGAAAATACTAAACTTTGTCCATTGTTTCTTGTTTACATACATTTCAAATTATAAATCAGATGTAAGTTACTCTTACATTTAGTCTTTGCTGAGTATAGTTTCCCCAAGTACTTTTTAACTCTTGAGCACTTTTTGAAGCACTACGTCAGCCAAAAGTGCGGTTATGTATGATGGTTTGAATGCTAATGCGAAATTGCAAGACGCCCCTGAACACCTCTTAGCCCCCACTCGCACCTATTAGTCTCTTTGACCTGCAAGACGGGTTTTGGGGCAAAGAATTAAAATGTGGTTGTTAAGCGCACTCAGAGTTCTCTGTACGTAGTGACTGAAGGAAGCCATTCATCTGTACATTTCGTCAGTAGGAGCAATGTACATCATCAATTGACATTACGCATGCATGGGGTTTTTTTTTTTATATGTTGGGAAATCTAAACTGACACTGATGGGAATTTCACCACACGTTTTGATAGAAATTTCAAAGTCTGTCCTTTTCAAAGACTGTCATCAATTTCCAACATGGTGGAACAGCTAGGACAGATCAGCATCAGGCAAGGGGAGTTTTTCTATTGATTAATCAGACTGTGCTCCCTAATATGGTCCTGATGCTGAACCAGCTTTCAAAGTGTTGACAGATGAAACGGCTTCGTAACCGCACATCCTTGACACGTCCTGCTTTCTCTGGTAATTAGTTATCCTCCTCAAAGGGCACGACATTCATAAATTCAACATAAATCCACGTGTATAAACTGAAGGGATTTGAAAGAAAGTAATATTTCGAGGAGCCCTGCACTGACATTCAATTGAGTGCGTTGGAGTTCTCGGCAGAGGACACAAAGGGATACAGGGGAGGACATTGCAGCACCGAAGCACGTGATCGAGGAATTATTGATTTAAAAAGCATATCTTTATCCTAGCACTATGCATGGAAGTTTGCATCAAGAGCAGTCACAATCACCTTGGATGATTGGGTTTTGTTCATGGGCTTTGTGCACTTTTTTACATTCAGAGCTCTGTCATAGGTACAGACTGTTATATAGAAATAGTATCAAGGGAACAGATACACTGTTTATAAATGTAATTCTTAATTTTAAAAAGGGTTGAAAAGATAATGCATTTGGGTCGTGGCAACAAGTTTAGGATACACTTTTATTCATGCCCACTTTTGAAATTACAGCATGTTAATGCTTTGCACACTGTGAACATTTCTAGACTTGATGCGTGTATTGATGATGATTTTTTTAGTATTATACAAATATAGGCTCTTCTATCAAAGCAGGTGTGCCCTCTTTGGTCGCAAAAACTCTGTCAGAAACAAGCCTCTGTCTGCGCCTCAAACCTCGGGACAATCCCATGCGGATCAAAGTGTATATTTGGGAGCCTTTGTGTTTAAGTGTGCAGTGCTGAGTGCTTTTGGTGCAAAAAGCCCTCAGATAGCACATGCCACCCTAAAGCTGGGGCACTTCTCTTCTTCTCCTTTTATCAGCTCAGAACCCGCTCGGCTGCTGCGTACCTGTGACAGCAGCGCCTTTCAAACGCACCTCATTGCATTTCAAACGCGACTGACTCCCACTCCCATTTCCAAGACTCCCACTCAGAGGCTCACAGCTGTCAGCTGCCCAAATACTGGATATCCCCTGGCCTTCCCTCCCCCTGCAACCAACTCCTTTACTGCACCGACCTGTTGGGAAAAGAATATTTTATGCATTCTATGGCAGCCCACACATAGATCTGGCTATAAAACCACTTTCACTTAAGCCTGTGTTTACTGTATCTAAGTGCCTGTGCTAAATTAATATTCTCACAAATAATACTAGTATATTTCACTTCATGAACACAGCTCTCAAGTTGTTCTACAGTGTCTCAGGGATCAATATACATTATGTAAATGCGGTCCACAAAACTAGAAGGTACAAAAGGCCGTGTGAGTCCTGTTTTGGCTGAGGATCTGTGTTCTCCAGAGAATTAATCACAACAACAGATTCAGATAGAGGCGCCTACACACCTCTGCGATTGTCAGAGCAGAGGACACAGCACAATGTATTTGCATCTGTTTGAAGTCCTATTATTAATTCATGCCAATGAGACTTTGCATAAAAGAGACTGGTTAAAATTTGAAAGAGGGGGGAAAAGTTGCAGTGTTTCATCTTGTGTTGTCGCAGCTTTCTTCACTTTCCGTAGACTTCATTGTTCTCCAAGTATCCTTACACCTAGGTGCTCCACTGGATTGGCAACCTCTTGAGAACAACAGGCTGCTGCCGTGGGCCTATCGTATTTAATCAGCATGCGATGAGCTAAATGAAGAGTTATTATCGTGGACCACCCATCGATGGCCGCTCGGCTTTTCAAACAACGCAAGCAAAAGGTCAAACACTGATAATGAGTGGAGAGAAAGAGCTGTTCCTAATTAGACATGAATGTAAAATCTGAATGGGGAATGAGGCTGGTAGGCACGAGCGAGATATACACCGCGACCATCTGGCCATTCATCCCGCTTTACTCATATCTGTGTGTGCCCACCATTTTATTGAGCATCTATTGTGCAGGAGGAAATGTGTTGGCATTCAGTTTTAAGCTCTGTGGTGCACTTGTTGATCTGTCTGCGGAGACTCATTTAAAAAGGAAACTTAAAGGGTCGTGGTTGGAATTACAACAAAAATAATTGTTAGACGAGATGGTGTAGATAGTCTTTTGTTTCGGTGCACTAAAGTCTGTATAGAACTAAATCCATTTTATTAATTTTTTTGTCTGCAAAAGTAAACAGTACTTCACTCTAAATGTCAGTTGAATAAATCATAGATGTGAAAGTAAATAGGTGTTCATTAATTGCTGCTAGACTTACTTATTTAAAATCCAAGTTCTATTGCCAGAATTAAGCTGCAAAAAGGCTTTGAACTCTGAAAATCCCCAAAATTGAGAAATTCCGGAATTTAATGAGATGTATTCATATACATATCATGAAATAATAATCAGTGTCTTGAGGGCATTTCAGGATAAATGTGCAAGTTTAGATAGTATCAAAAGAATTGCCCAATCTGTTCATTTTATAAACATATATTTTTTCAAACAATCACCACCTTCTCGACAGATATTTTGGCCAATCATAACAAATAAATAGCATTCATGTTTTCATATTAAAACAATTTAATCTTAATTGAAATCTTAGAATATTATTACTAAAGACTTTTTGGTCCAAATTAAAATTTGAATTTGAATTCTCATTAACTATTTATGTTGGGGAAAATCCCAGTGTCTTGAGGGTTTGCCATCATTAATGGAGCTTTATAAATATCAAAAGAACTGCCTGCATCATTGCTTTTTGATCATGTTTTGTATCTTATTCATATTTTTGCTGCAGCGGATCACAGTTCTGGACAAAACCACAGTGTCTTGAAGGCCTGGTACCACTAATGTGTCATTTTAAAATGACTTCAAAAAACGTTGTGCCAGCCTGTTCGCCTTTTTGATCAGCGTGGAGATGTTCTGTCCTGCAGCGGACACAGACAAGAAATGCTAGTTGATTTCTTAGTATAATATGCACTTATAACACTTTTCCACTTCGGATTTTACACCTAATCGTGGGATTCAGCTTCCATAATTGCCAACGGACCTAATGTCTCATCACTCTGACCCCCCTGGAAAAAGCATACTCAAATGTTGCTTTTGCTATCTTTTTTCATTTATTTTTTATCTGGTTCTAATGTGGTTTTACTGTTGTTGTTTTTTATTATCATCTTAATAAAAACTGTTGGAGCTGAATAAAGAAACATTTCTTCTGTTTTTGTTTATAAAATGTGCCATATAAATTAAGTGGATATACATTCAAATCCTGCTTCCCAAAACACACTCTTCTACACAGTAATCCCTTTATATTAAAATAGGATTCCGATCATAATCTATTTAACTAGCCTCATATATGTCCTCCCCATAATTGTGTTGTTTATTCGATGTATATAATCCTATTACGTTGTTCATCCCGTTACTGCTCTGCATGTGAGGTACAGATGTGGCACCGTGACTGGGTGGTAGTGTCGTTTGGCGAGGTGACTAATATACTGGGCACGCATTATCAGCTGTAGAACAAACACTGGCTGCGGTCCAGACATTAAAAGGGGGTCTCTATTTGTTTATTGGTGTACACAGGAGGGCAGTGCCAAGCGCCCAGGTCTGCCCTCAGGGAGAGGGGTAATTACACTGGAGCACGCGCCCGATAACACGTATTAATGGTGTTAGTGGTCAGCGGGGGGCAGTGCTCCTGGGGGCGTCCCACAGACAAACATCAAACGTGGAACAAGGCTGGTTTGGGATGTCGAGCCAAACCAGTGCCAAAAAGAGAGTAGGGCACAGATGCATGGACTGGCGCAGGGATTTAAAAGCAAATCTCTTACAGCCAAATGTTGTTCTTGGAAAAAGACATTGGAGGTGGGAAGTTGGTATTTGGAACTTAAATTAAAAAGCAAAATCTACTATAGTTTTCTGGACACCAAAATACACACTTTAATTAGATGTGAGTCTGATGTGGATTAGCCAGAGACATGCAACGTCCCTCTGTAATATATCACTGGCAACCCTCTCCAGAAGGATACGTGCCATTCCATTCTACCATGGTACATATGGTAGTAATGTATGTCAATGAAAAACACATTTCACATTTTGCAGCCACATGCATACTCTGCGTTTCATAAAATCTCACTGGCATAAATGTCCCACAAACCTCTGTAAGTCAGGGGCTTGTAACATGCAATATTATTATTTTATTATTTATTTTATGTACGCATTGATTTGTGACTATTTATGTGCAAAACCAGTGGTATCACCCAATATACCAAACACTTTAATGCATGTTCTTATTAAAATTCTATTAATCACGTACAGATGACCGATGAGCACATTTGTTGCACAAATCTGATGGCACGGATCTGTCTGAATTAGGCCCAAGGTGCTACAAAGGAAGTTACCAAGCTCAATATAAAAAATATAAAGAGACATCCTTCTGGTCTTGCCAAACCTCTGTAATGTCACTTTACATTGCCTGAATACAAAAGGCTCATTCAAATAACAACAGCAGAATTTAGCAGGGACCAAACCAACTCCCAAGAGCAGTTTCACAGTTTGCTTGTTATTCAGCTTGCCCCTGAATTTGAATAAAACAGAACAGAAAACGTCCATGTGAAGGTTTATTACACAGAGAAGTTTTCTGTTCTGTTTTATTCAAATATTCAAAGGACACACACATACATACATATACATATACACATATATTGTTCTACAAAAAGTACACATTACTTCAGTCAGGCGTTTCCCAGCTCAGGAATTGACATGCTAATTTAGGCGGTTTAGGCAGTTGTAATGAAGATGATCAGAATGAGTCGATGATTTATGGACTTAAAAATTGTGCAGGAAACCTCATAACTCGACCTTTGACTTCTCAACACTGAAACATTTGTGTTTTTCTGAGGCTCGGACGGGAGAGGACTTACTAAACAGGATTCTTCTGTAAATGAAGCTAAACACAACTTCTGATGATTTTTAATGAGGGAACAATGTTATAAAATGTATACCATTTATTTAAGTTTAATCCAATTATTTAAATTTACACAGTTCCTCTCTCTCCTTGCCGTACCTGTTGAGATGGCAGCACATGCAAAAAAATGTTACCTTTTTTTTTTCTTCTCAAACTGGAGGACTCTGAGCATAAACTACTAACATGCATGCTCGGTACTTAAGTGTCCTTGACTGTTTCCTCTAATCCTCCTCGAAGCGCTGTATTGGTAACCTTTACTCTTAATGGAGGCAAATGGGACATGGATTCTCCCTTAAGCATGTTATCTCCATCATTATTGACTGTTTGGAGCAACCATAGAAAACCAGATGGAGAAATTAGAAGTGCCAAAATGAAGGATCCTTAAAGACACAGTGATGCAATACTGGACTGTTGAGTGTGGAGAGTGCACGTGGCTGATGGACACAGGGCGCTGGGCAAATGAAACGCAGGCGCCGTTTACAGCTGGATGAAATTAAACCAAATTGTACAAAAGTGCAACGCCGCGTCCCAGATCTCACAAGAGGCGACAAACAAGAGCAGAATACACAAGAGCTGGGTTTAATTGCGGAAAATGGTTCAAATGAGAAAATAGAGGAACATGCTGTACTCTGGTTACAAATTCTTTAATTTTCTTTAATTCAAAAGGCTGAAAAAGTGGAGACAATGAATTGAGTTACAAATGGAATATTTCTATGTCATTTTTAAGACTGTAGACAAGTTATCATTGCCAAAATGCATTGCTTGAGAATTCATTGATATATTTGTGAATTAGGGTTGTGCAAGTCATTCAATTTAAATAGAGATTGAGATTAAATCACTTCAGTCTTTTTAATCAAGGGTTCTAAAACCAATTCTCTGTCAGTATAAACATGTGGTGTGGAGTAGAGTTCAGACTTCAGAGGAGTTTTAAATTGAAAAGAACTCTGAAAGCTATTCAATATGTTTTTCATGTGACAAAATCAAATCAAACGGAAAGTCAAGTAGATCAATTTGAGGATACATTTTTATTATGTATAAATTCCAGATCCAAAGCGGATTTTTAGTATGAGAATTTAAGTGGGGGTAAGTACAACGTATTTTTTTAATACCAAACTGAAAATGATTCTATTCAACTGACAATGCCCTGCACATGATTATCCTCATCAAACTATAAACCTATATGTTTATTTGAAAACATTTATTGATTTATTTTGCTCTTGTTCATCACAAACATGTGCGGCTGGAGCATAGTTTTGCACGCAAATATTGGCCCAAAAACCATAGAAAGAGCATTAGCTTCAGAATCAGAACCAGGTCAAATATAAAATTTTTCCATTCCATGTTGAAGAATATGGAGCAAAACAATTATTATTTCTGATGATTAAATAACAATAATTATTTAAAACAAATAAAACACTATCAATTAAGATGTAAAGAATTGCGACACAACTTTGAGCATCTATAAAAGCACTGATGCACTTATTATGATTATTAAAACTTGATGGTGCGTAGTCATGAAATGCCCTCATGAAAGACTGAAAATATCATTCAAATACTTTCTTTGATGAGCTCAATGCCCACTCCATGTGTATAATTAATGCAATGAGAACTGACTTTAAAGCAAAGGCACAAATGTAAAAAAAAGTGTGATCGGAGGGCAAGGTTATTTCAAGCCATTACCTACTTGCAGGAAATGTGCCGTGACTGTCTGGTCAAAGTTTAGCGCTGCCAATTTAAAGTGAGTAAGATTCGCGCTGATATCAGATGAACTGCTTGGCTTCGGGCTGCACTGAATCATTTGCTCTGGGATCTGCGCTTCAAGGAGATCCAAAATTATTTAAGCAGATTAATAATGCATGGGCCCAAAAGTTTGTGCTAAAATACAGGGCGTTTTGTAAATCCCATGTGTCGCTATGGGAACTCAGCTGTGACTGCGCTCAGCTTCTATTACTCCCAAGCTCAGTGAGAAGGGATAGAGTGAGGCAGTGATTTTTTTAAAAAAATTTTTTACATGTGGTATAAAACTATTAGTTATATTCAAGTCTAGTTTGGATTATTATAATATTTATGTGATACAGCACAATTAAATGAAGGCTTGAAAAAGCAGTGACTGTAGTTTCTTCACTTTTATTTGTGGCTTCCCAAACGCCCTTCTATTTAAGTACTGAAGTTGGATTTTATATTGGTTTAGTTATAGGTTAGGTTATTAGATTTGTTAGACCTGGTTATCTGGTGGTCTATCTTGTCTTTGGCTTCATTAAAAAAGCAAATATTGTGTATAGTTGTAGTATGTTTAATTCTTTTAAAGGACATAGTATACAGTATATGTTTCTGGGGTGGTGTTTCATGTCGCCACCGTGAAGTACGAGTTTAAAGAAAAAAACTTGAGAAACTTGAGAAATTAGTGTTAAGTAATTGACTTCCCATGTCACTTAAACGTTCTCACTTATATCCATTTATTTTTATCGGAATATTGTGTGAGAGAAAAAGCCCCATTGTTAAAATTATTGTATTATGTGTTTAGTATTTCTGATGTAACACCTTTTTCTGCCCCCAAAGCATTATGTCTGCCGCACCTCAACAGCTCAGTGGTCTCTGGTATAATAAGAGCAGAAAATGAGGGGTTAAGATGGGGATAGCGTTTTACATTTGCAATTGTCCACAGAAAAAAAAAAAAAAATAGTAGATGGTTTTTATTTTGCACTCTTAGTTTTTATTTTGTACAATTAGTCTAAAAATGTTCATATATTTTCATTGGTGCTGGAACACTGAGTTCTGGCACCAGAGCCTTGACCCAATTGTATATGATTTTAGTGTGGAAATTGTAGCCCCCAGAGGAACCCTTCACAGACATGAGAAAGTCTCGGTCAAACCCATGGCAATACACTCTTTCTGATTCTGATTCTGATTCTGATTCTGATTCTGATGTGTCAGAGGTCAAAGTATAAAGCTACAGTCAGTAGAGAGACCTGTCAATGAAACTGAATTGATGGTATGAGCCTTTGTCGCCTAAGGATTCTCTGGGGGCCCCGGGTGATTATGAGGCCCAAAGCAATGGCCTGTCTTGCCTGTTGGGCAGCTACGCCTCTGCATGCGGCTCAGGTGCCATGTCTGACTTGATTTGTGTAGCTAGCATGTCTTTTATTTGGGCCCAATATTATCTTTGAATACAAAAATAATATTTTTTTCACTCAAAGATTGTTATTTTCATATTTGTTGTTTGTCAGCTTGAATATTACATAAACACAAAATAATCATGTTTTTGAACATGTCAATGCCACTTGATTTGGTGCAATCAGGCTTCATGATCCGCAATCATCACTTGGGAAATGTCTCTAAAACAACACCTGTTATACATGCTGTAAAGCATTAGCTTTCAAAAGCAACAGCAAATTCTCACTTCAATAATGTTGCATAATATTTGCTACCTTTTTGATTTCTGGAACACTAGCTCATATGTAATATTATGCCATCAGTGTCATACAAAAGACCTTCCTTTTAATTTTTGTTGTTACAGAAATACCTCAACGTAACAAACACAGAGGTTGCTACTTTGGATTAGTGACAAATGTTAAGGTTGCCTCTTTGCATTTTTATTTATCTCTATTTTTTCTTCCTTTGAAAATGGACATTGCACATCAACATCAAACATTAGTCTTGTTTACGCAGAGCAAGGCGGTGAAGGCGGCTGGAGGCGGAAGGCCCCACGACAGCTGTGCACCAGCCCCTGCAATATCGTGAGCTCTAGACGAGATCAAGTCGGCTTAAGGCGCCTTGCAAGGCGGTGCAGCCGGTGAAAAGCAACTGCAGCGCCTTCACGGACTACAGAGGCCAAATGTATGATGGGAAATGCAGTGCTGTGTAACGCGTGAGGAGACATCACAGATGTGACAGTAAAGGCCCAGGCTGTTGAACAATACAGACAGCATAAGGATTTATCTTGGTGATCTAAGAGGAAGTGGGTGTGAGGAAAACAGGAGCATTCGAAGTTTTATTTTTATTTTGTTTTATTCAGTGCCACACTTCAAAGAAATGCGAGATCTGTCCGTTCCTCGAGGTGCTGCGTGATCTGAGGCCGCCTCTCTCTTCTCGAGCTCGTGGCGCGTTCAAGTTGACTCCAGGCTGTTTCTCCTCCCCCCGACTTCAGCCGCCTGCTCTCGCCGACAATCTGGGCGGAGATTTTGCTGGCTTAAACAAGCCTAATGTGCCCGAGTTAGCTGATATGTGCTAATTTGCATCGGTAGTCCCTTTGCCAGATGTCAAAAAGGCATCCTAAAAGCACCTGCAGTGAAAACACTTAAAAATCGCATATGAGAAATTACAGAAGCATACAATGAAACTGCAAAGACAAATACATTTATATACAACTACTGCTCACAAATCTGTGTTTCAAAGAGCCACTTTTTATCATTATATTTGAAAAGAAAAGAACAAGGGAGACTCAAATGGCTTCAGGCACAGTTTTCCACTGTTGGGAAGCTTTGAAGGCCTGACCAAACAGTTCTTCTACAGTTTTTGCCCCTCCGGCCACTTTGCCCTCCCTATCTAAAGTTCACAAAGTTATTCAGTGAAGGAGGAGCAGAGCCATGTTTGATCCTACACATAAGACAGACGTTTTTGAATAAATGTTTTCACTGTTTGTTGTTAAATGTTACGATTTTAAGTCGGCGTAATCCCTGATTTGTCCACGAGCGCTCCATTTTTAAAAAAGTAGTAGTAGTTCAAAGGTAGGTAAACAAATGCAAGGTTGTTTCAGGGAAATCCAGTCTGAGCAGTATAAATCCGAGCTCCTTAGATTGAAAATGGCTTCCGAATCGAAGTGGAAACATCTTGATTTGTGAAACTTTGTTCAGATTGCAACCTTTGAAACTTTTCATGACATGGTTAATTGTAATCAATTGTCAAGTCATCTTCATCACAGGAGAAGGACCCTGGTCATTGTGAATATGTCATTTGGCTGTGTAATTGGCGATCTCCTGTAATGTTCATGTAATGTTCATAAGTTTGAAATCAGTTCTAAAATCAGTCAATAGTCCATTGTTTGAAGTGCATCTTATTACATTTACACAAAATGCTGACAGGGAAATTAAAGTCCTCAGCCCTGGACACTGACTGACAGGCAATGTTGTACAGAAAGCTCCAGTGCCAATTTGATTTAACCTTGTTACAGATATTGCAGAAAGTGGAGAAGGGTTCAGCGAGGCAGATAGGTGAGTTAATTAAGACAGTGACATTATTAAAGCTGGGAGTGACTGTTGCGTGTTTTTATTAATTCACCATTTGACCTTTTACTGCAGATTTGAGAGAACTCTTGAAACCGCCGCACAGTTTGTTAGAGAGAGAGGGAGAGGAACAAAAAGCTGATTGGTACAACAAAAAAAAAGGGAAGATATATCGCTTATATTTGATTAAATGGAAATGAATTACATCGAGGCGTGCAATATTTCGAGTTTCCGTCAAAATGTCTGACATGAAGCGATTGTGCGAGATATAAAAGCTGCATTTTGTTTGAATATTACTTTTCAGAAAGGTCGGAACTTTAAATAGGAGAAAGATGACATTTACATAAATACAAAAAAAGTCATTTACAAAAGCAATTTCCCACACGTTGAGCCGCGACTTGGAAAAGTGCGGCAATATTAAGCCAATGAAATTATTATTCATTGATTAAAAATGTGACACAATACACGCCCTGCAGCTATAGGAGCGATGGAGCAATGGGACTCAAAGGACAGCAGTGACAAACAAGGCTACTGGGATGGCTCTCTGTAGTCAATCCAATGACTTTGCCTTCAGCCAAAAGTCATGAAATTACAGTTTGTTATCAGGTGTATGAAGCAAGCATTCAGACAGCTTATCCCACGAGCACAGATGTTACTATTTTTATCAGCACACCAGGATTCATTCACACCACCGCCCTCTCCGTTTGACTGATTTGACTCCAGGTAAAATGTAAAATGGAAATTGCAGTGTGTTTTTTGTTTTTTCCCTTTTTTTTTTACTCAAATGTTTCACTAAAGCCTCAGAGATATATATTTTTTTGGCAGTTTACAATCTCCATAATGAGGCGTAATATCAGCTCACTTGTTTCTGACGCAGCCTTGACTATGAGCAAATAATGGCTCCTAGGTATGTGCGCCAAACATGTCAATGAAAATGCGGCACAATTTTCACATAAAGAAAATATCTGCCGTGATTCAAGTTTCCTTCCAAATCCTCTCTTGTTGATTATTTGTCCCATAACTCCACCTGGTCCTCAGAAAGTGTTACATTTTGTGGAATATTACTAACATGTATACAACTTTTGAGAATGTAGAAAATGTATTTGATTGAATCAGTGAGGAAATACAAGAATATTTCTAGATTTTTCATCTCTCTTAAACTTAAAGTATATATATTGTCAGTAGCACCTAACAATGGTTTTAGGCTTGTTCCAACTTGAGAAGTAATAGGCTGGATATCTGTTGGAACATCATATGCTGTAGTGTCTTGATAATTGGAAGATTTGATTAATGAAACCTTTTTAAAAAGTGCATGTTGTTGCATTGGAGGTACCTGTTTACCCAGGGTACAATACAAGAAAGAGGCCCTCCAAAAGACTTTAAAGAGCAATTATCGTAGAGAGAACATGTAGTACAGGCGTTTTGTACCCAGGGCCCCGACTGTGAACTGCTTCTTTGTATAATAATATATATATTTTTTAAATTATAATTAAAACTTGAATATGAACATAGAAGATAGTATGGAAATGTTTAAATAAGGGTTGGTTGATCGGATATAACTTCTTTTCACTATGTCCCATTATAAATGTAAAGGCGAGACAGTAATTCAGCAACATTAAGAACATAATTACACAAGACGAGATACTGCAGATGAATGGGGAAAAAAAAAAAAAAACTTGTGCAGTGAACAATTTTAAAAGTTCTTATGTAGGTTTCTTACATGAAAAATGAATAGATGTATAGAAGTTTTTCATCATGTGGCGTTTTCTTAAAAAATAAGACATTTTATGCTTAAAATTGCCAAAATTGCAAACATTTGGAAGACATGCATCTGAACAAACGAATAAAGCCAGGATTACATTTCTTGCTTAATTTAGTTGGCATATAGACACAAACTAGGATGACATTTAGGATATCTTGTTTTGAATTTGAGAATAAAGAACTTTTTGGAGTGAAAACTTGAATAAATCAGTCTCGGAGTTCGATATCAATAAATCCCTGTATGATCAAAATCTTGTTGAGTATAAGATTGGTAAGGTGTGTGTACGTGCTTCTTTAAGTGTTGACTGTATCTTCTTTGACGTGTCTGTTTTTGACAACACAGGAAAACTGTTTATGGAAAGGATAAGCTTTGAAAATGTCTCATGTTCTAATGTAAATGTTGTTGAACTCTGTTACATCTAGTGTTTTGAATGTTCTCGACACCATTGCCCCTATGAAGGCTAAAATTGTTAAAAATAAGCAGAAGGCGCCATGGAGAAATGATGATTCGGTCAGGGCACAGAAAAGGGAGTGCCGCCCGGCCGAACGAAAATGGTCAAAGCTCCAGGTTCAAAAAGAGATTTACAGAGAGAAGTTGTACATGTACAACCTCATTTTATGTAGAACTAGGGAAGGATATTTTTCTGAAATAATTGGAAGCTGCAGTTTAAACAACTCGCGTGTCCTGTTTGCCACAGTAAACAGATTAACAAACCCTCCAGCTCAGCTGCCGTTAGAACTCATTTCCACATCCAAGTGTAATGAGTTTGCATTATTCTTTAATGACAAAGTTCAGGGCATTAAAAATGCTATAAATTCTACAATGCAAAAAATAACCCTCAAACCACCTACACACTTAGAGCTGACTCACTTTGCACCTGTAACTGACAAAACTGTCCAGGAGATCATCACCAGTCTGAGTTCATCTACATGCTGCCTCGATGTGTTGACCCACCAGATTTCTAAAGTCTGTGCTGAACAGTTTGTTAGCACCACTCACTCACAATAGTTAACATGTCGCTTCAATCTGGAACATTCCCAATGTCTTTGAAAACTGCGGTCATAAAGCCTCTCCCTAAAGAAGAGCAGTCTTGATGCCGCAGTACTGAGTAATTACCGGCCCATCTCTAATCTGCCATTTTGGGGCAAAGTCCTTGAAAAGGTTGTTTACCAACAGCTCACTGATTTCCTCTTAATAAACAACTCATTTGATGTTTTCCAGTCAGGTTTTAGACCTCATCACAGCACTGAGACTGCTCTTGTCAAGGTGACAAATGACATCCACCTGAACACTGACGCGGGCAAAGCCTCAGTCTTAATTCTGTTAGATCTGAGTGCTGCTTTTGACACTGTCGATCATGGGACCCTCTTACAGAGACTAGAGGACTGGGTGGGCATCACTGGCACTGCCCTAAACTGGTTAAAGTCCTATCTGGAAGACAGGAAGTACTTTGTTGAAATTGGTAACTGTGTCTCAGACCAGATGCCCCTGACCTGTGGGGTGCCCCAAGGGTCAATCCTGGGACCCCTTCTGTTCAACCTCTACATGCTGCCGTTAGGTCAGTTGATACGCAGCGAAAATGTGTCCTATCACAATTATGCAGACGACACTCTACATCAGATCTATGTTTCACTGACGGCAGGTGAATATGGACCAGTGGATTCACTCTGTCACTGCATCCAACAGATCAGTGTGTGGATGCAAAACAACTTTCTCCAGCTGAACTCAGACAAGACTGAAATCATCGTCTTTGGCCCACAGAAACAAAAGAGAAAGTGTTAACAGTCACCTCCAGAGTCTCGCTTTAAAACCCTACACAATCAAGTTAGAAATCTGGGGGTAATAATGGACTCAGATTTGAATTTTAACAGCCACGTCAAATCAATAACATCAGCAGCCTTTTACCATCTAAAAAACATTGCCAAAATCAAAAGTATAGTGTCTAAACCAGACTTGGAGAGACTTATCCATGCGTTTGTCTCTAGTAGATTAGACTACTGTAACGGCCTGCTCACTGGCCTCTCCAAACGAGCTGTAAAACAGCTGCAGTACATCCAGAACGCTGCTGCTCGGGCTCTGACTAGAACCAGGAAGTACGATCACATTAGTCCTGTGCTCAGGTCTCTGCACTGGCTCCCTGTGGCTCAGAGAATAGACTTCAAAGCAGCTCTGCTTGCTTATACAAGTCTCTCCATGGCCTAGCACCAAAGTACATCTCGGACATGTTAGTGCCATATGAACCATCTCGGACTCTGAGGACCTCAGGGACCGGCCTCCTGCTGGTGCCCAGAGTCAGGAACTAAGTCATGGGGAATCTGCGTTTCAGTTTTATGCAGCTAAAATCTGGAACAGTCTTCCTGAGGATGTGAGACAGGCCTCTACTCTGGCATTGTTCAAATCTAAGCTAAAAACTGTTTTGTTCGGTGGCCGCATATGACTGAAATTATTTTCTTTGCACTTTCTCTTTATGTCTTAAACTAGTTGATGGAGCCTGAAAATGACACCTTTAAATTTCTTTAAATTAAGGTTTTGTGATTTAAAAGCATTTTTTTCCTGTTGTGTGAAGCACTTTGAATTGCCTTGTGTACGAATTGTGCTGCGCAAATAAACTTGCCTTGCCTTGACCTTATGTCTCTAGGAAAAATATTTTGAACAGCCTTAAAATTTTAAATCTCCTAGTTTTAATTATAATAATGCAAACACAGATGATAGATGTATATATGTAAAGTGATTAAATTAAATAAAAAACGTCTTAGGTGGAGAACTGGACAATGCTTCTTTTCCACGTGAGAGCTTATGTTCCAACAAAGCCCAACTGCACAAAAAAAAGCAGTGTCTTGCCTTAAAATTGGTATGCAGACATATAATCGCGTGGCAGACAAAATGAACTGAAGAATGTTTTATTCAAAGCAGCGGAGGAAAATGTGTCACCGTAAAGTACAAAGTGGTCCAAATGGACAAATCCAATTCAAAAACCAAGCCCTGCAGCTTCTGCACTTGACTCTCAGCTCTCAGAAACCTGTCGCTGCTGCACCCACGGGAGACTTTACAGCACTTTAGGTCTCTGCGTCACGGGAACATCAACTGTGGAGACACTTCTAAAAGGGAAAATTCCAGCTCTTCACTCCCCAAGCTGACAAAAACAACATCTTAACAAGCTTCAACATACAGAACTCTTTCAATGTGAAGGATGGACACCGCCACATTAACCAGGACTTCATGTTGACCAACATTTTGTACAGTGCAATAATGTTTTTTCCTGAGAGACAAGAGCACTGCCCCAAAGTCATGACAGTCATATCTGGACATCTGGATAGACTATAGGCCTATCCAACAAAAGGACGGGCAATATTGACAAAAATTAACATTTGGATTTTGGATTATCCCAGTAATGGTCATCAGTAGATATTTGGGTTATTCAATAGGTGAGCGTATAGCTACCAAGCTCCTGTGTTATGGAATCAGCTCCTGCCCATGTAAAAGAGGCCGACACAGTCTCTTCATTTAAGACCAGGCTTAAAAGTTCCTCTTTGAAATTGCTTATGGTCAGGCCAGTTGGGAACAGAAATAAAAACCTACAGTTTACCAGCTATGCTGCCCAAGGAGCAACTTTGGGGGAAGTATGGCAGCTTGAGCACTATCCTCTGTTTCTTACTACTTTTCTATCAAACAATATTTAATATTTAATTTCACTTGCAATTTGTTTATTGCTTTTCCTTCTTCTTCTCCCATTTCCCCGACGGGAGTGGAGCAGGCCCATTGATGACCTGTGGATCCAGATGCTCCTCAACTGCCTGGAGAAACGGTCTCTACTCCACATGAACGGTTCTTCATCAGCCTCGAAGAATTGGTTCTCCTCTTGAGTGGGTCCAGCTCCACTGTGTATCTGCAAATTGAGGCGCGTCCGCCTGTCCGTCCGAGGGAGTCGGATTCCTCCTTCATTGTGGAACTCCTCAAGGTTTCTACTTTTTCCCAAAGAGGTTTGGTAGTTTTTCCTGGCCGATAATGGACAGGGGGGCTTGGGACATTACCAAGGCCCTATGAACATTGTTTATTACAAAAATAAATTGAATTGAAACAGTTGTATGCTAAATAAAACGTGTTTTTAAATGTATTAGCTGAATTTAGTTAAAGCCCCATCGCATAAATTTATAGTTCAAAACAGACTGAAAAACCTGGCAAAACATGTGTCCTTACTCCGAGCTGGCCTCTCCACAAACCTGACTGTCTTGGCCTGGAGCATGGCCTCCCCCGGCTTGTTTCCAAATGTTGCTCCTTGGGCTATAATGTTCCACAGTATGGCA
The DNA here is from genome assembly GCA_015082035.1 of Chaenogobius annularis. Classification (NCBI taxonomy): domain Eukaryota; kingdom Metazoa; phylum Chordata; class Actinopteri; order Gobiiformes; family Gobiidae; genus Chaenogobius; species Chaenogobius annularis. The sequence goes on along the minus strand of BJKM01000013.1, from coordinate 1,780,673 downwards.
TAAAACATATATATATCCATGGAAAATGTGAGTTTAAACGTTCTATTTTCATGGACTAATACATGTGAAAGTTATGCAGTGCTGTAATAGGACAAATGGAATGTGGATTTATCCATACAAAAGCGCAGAAGTTTACAACTTATTTGGTTTCCAATTTTGTTTTAATTGCCTCTATTTGCAGCATTTTTTCTAATATTATTATTTTTAATATTAACAATATACCCATATTATGCATATTTTTCAAAACAACCTTCATCATATTTCAGTGCAATTCCCACCTCTACCATTTCACTCTAAATGCTTTCCTCACTGTGGCCAGACTTGGTGAGTAAAATCTGGAACTAGCCTAAACTTGTGTGGCGCACTTTGGTTAGTTTGATTTTAATCAACCACAATGACGCCACTGAAGGGAAAGAAAGTGGGCTGACAAATAGAGAAACACAAGTTGGACACCTCACAGGAACACGAGCCTTTGATTATGCTGCCCAGGGGCCCCGGTCTGGCTGCGTGTGATGGAGCCAAGATGGCAGCAGTGACTCAGGGCCTTGGAGCAGGTACTGAGAGAGAAGAGCGAGGGAGAGATGGAGAGAGAGAGAGACACAGAAAGAATACATTGGTGTTGATTTATTTATTATTTCCTCGTGTTGGCCACCAGTCAGTCTGAAGAACAACAAAGCATTACATACACTCTGTGGGTGTTCTTTTATTGGAAAAAGGCTAATGAATCACTCAGAGGGAAAAGAACCAAAATGCTACTGTGTAATTAGATCGGCCTATTGTCTTTGGTGGTTTATTCGCAGTTAAACAAGGAAATTGAGTAATACATATTTTAATTGGCTTAGAAGATTATGTTTACATGTTCATTTGTCTAATATGCCGCTTAATGTCTTAATTTAACATGAGATGGTACATTCAGAGAACTTAAGACAGCATGCAAAATCACAATTACTGGTATTAGACGGTCTGGCTTGTAGTAAAATCAGGCACTATTCACAATAATGTCATATATTACGCAATCTAAGCACTACAAGTTTGCCATTTGTGGAGATATATTTTTGGCCCGAATCATTATACGTAATATGACATAAGAAAAATGAATCTATTTTATTCAACATTCCAGGTTTTCCATATCAACATATGAGGCAGGAAGGCTCAGAACGAGTCTGGAGATGAGAGGACTTTCTAACAAGGATTCATCAAACAAGCCTGACTTTACTCCAGGCATGTTGAGGGAAAAATTTTATAACATGCTCAAAAGCTCAAAATAATAAATTTTGCATCATATGGGTACTTCAAGACTGTGAACCATGCAACAGTGAAAGTTTAATTATGGTATTCAATATGGAACAGTGCACATTGATGAACATGCACTGTTCAAACATTTCTTGATTCTAAAGTATTTTTATCCGACTCCCAGTGACCTACAATGAAGAACACACATTCAAGAAAGCTGAACTGCAGCTAACACTAACCCTCTGGTCCTTGTGATCCGCGCACACTGCAGATCCATGCTCAGATTGGAAGCTAAAGGTTGCCCTGTTACTGTGCCGATACGTTTCTGAACTGTGGTGTAGTGCACAGTGCAGCAAAGGTCCCCCAACCCCAGAGACGGCTGTTTTACTACCAACCAAAGACATAACTGCAGGCAGCCACATCACACAGAACTGCTATCTGCGCTGGAGTCGACTACATCATCTCTGAAACATCCAGACGATCCCAGCGGAGATGCGCGTTCGAGGCTACAAAGGCCCGGCAGATTGCATTACAGTGGAGGGAATATGAAGCACTATTGTAGTTGTTGGAAGTTTGTGTTGAGCTCATAGATGTACAGTCAAAGTACAGTATAAGTTTTGTGAAAGAGTGGGAGGAGGAGGTTTTAGGGGCCCTGAGGTCTCACAGCCGCAGTGCATCCTGAAATGTGAGTCGTAATAACACACTTCTATATTTACCTGAGTAACTTCCATCCATCCATCTTCTTCCGCTTTATCCAGGGCCGGGTCGCGGGGGCAGCAGTCTAAGCAGTGACTCCCAGACTTTCTTATTCCCAGACACTTCCTCCAACTCCTCCGGGAGGATCCCGAAGCGTTCCCAGGCCAGCCGAGAGACATAGTCCCTCCAGCGTGTCCTGGGTCTTCCCGGGGTTTCTTCCTGGTGGGACATGCCTGAAACACCTCCCTAGGGAGGCGCCCAGGAGGCATCCGGATCAGATGCCCGAGCCACCTCAACTGGCTCCTCGCGACGTGAAGGAGCAGCGGCTCTACTCCGAGCTCCTCCTGTGTGACTGAGCTCCTCACCCTATCTCTAAGGGAGCGCCCAGGCCCAGCCAACCCTGCGGAGGAAACCTCATTTCGACCGCTTGTATCCGCGATCTTGTCCTTTCGGTCACTACCCAAAGCTCATGACCATAGGTGAGGGGAGGAACGTAGATTGACCGGTAAATCGAGAGCTTTGTCTTTTGACTCAGCTCCTTCTTTACCACAACGGTCCGATGCAGCGGCCGCATCACTGTGTAACTTAGATTATTAAATTCAGTACCTTTTCTTTTTTTTTTTTAATTAATAAACCTTTTTTTCTGGTGGGACCGTCACCTGCTTGTCTCCATGTTATTGCTTTGCCTACAATGTTCCACTGCAGGTCAACGCAAGGTATTTTTCAGCAACAAATCACTTGCAATTTAATATATGTGTGAGAAAAGTGTAATACCATATAGAACGTTCAGGAAAATAAATAATTTACATCTTCAACCAGGTGGCCAACCCTCCAACAGAAAAGTTATGTAGTACCCCTTTGAGTACATGTTTTTTGCATTGATTTCTAGAGTTCTCTATCTTGAGTCCTCTTTAAATTGTCAGAGCACTTTTAATATTTTTTTCTTTACTTCTTAGATGGACATACATGCACTGTCACTTTCTGCACTCAGCACTGTAAATTTAACTGTAAATTCTTGTGTACATATTAAGCCTATTTTTATTTTATACTATAGTAATTTTAAATTGTTTCTTAATGCATGCCCATTTTGATTTCATATATGTTGTTTTCATTATTGATCAGTGTTTTATGTTGCATCTTAATGCCAAAACAAGTTCCTATGTTTGTGAATTTTGTTCATTGACAATGGGAATAAACATTTTCTGATTCTGATTCTGAAACAGATTACATGAAATCTTTGTTGCATCAACAGTTCACATTTTCAACAGCTGTTCATAGGAGGCTTTTAGCACAGTTCAATACATAAACATGTTTAATTAGCAAAAGTAAGTATAAAAATAATAAAATGCTTTTCACTAAGAATTATCATGTCTGCAACTCTGCCCTGATTTCAGCAACAGATTTAGACATTTGTTCAAGACCTTGGGCTCAGTCTGCAGTTTTAGGTCAGTGTGAAGAGAGTTCCATATGCTGGGTCCATTTGAGGAGAAACTGTCCAAAAAAATGTTCTGAACTTTGGAACTGCACAGTCTCCACTGACTCTGGTGTCCGCGTTAGACCCGTAGAACTGCCAGATCAGAAAAACAATTTCAATGTGCCAACATTTACAAAATATTTTAAATTTTTTAGCATAAGAGCAGTACTTTCATGGTATAGCCGATACATCTTTATTTCAAAAACATTTTCCAAACCAAGTTAATTTACAAACCACATTTTACAAACAAAAAAAAGTTTCCAAAGTGCTGCACAAACACAAAAGAAAAAAAGAAAAAACACAAAAGGTATAATGATTTTATTTTACTTGTCCAAAAACAATGAAAACAATCAGAAAAACAACATAAAATCATAAAAAAGCGATTGATAACTCCAGTAAAAATACATATTTTTAAAAAGTTTGAATATAGTATAATAATAATAATAGATTCAAATGTAACTAGATGAAATTTCCTCTGAAATTACATAAATGAGCTGTTACATTGTTTAGGCGACTTGATTGTGACAATGTTGCTGCCAAAGTTTTCTGCTCACCTCTGTGCCTTAGTCACTGTAATAATCAGATTTTCTTATAATGAGAAGGGGTGTTTCTCATCACACTTAGAACTGCCATTACTGTCATCTCACTGAGCACTGGTGAAGCATAACTAATTCAAACACAGCACAAATGTATGGCTAAAAGAAAACGCTGAATACACTGTGGGCTAATTAATAATCAAACAAACCAATGAGCAGTGAACGCCTCATAGCTGATGCTCTTTCACTCAAACGCATCGTCAAAAACAGCCACCAGCGCTGGTACGTGATCTCCAGAGAAGCGTTCTTTGATTCTGCTAACGTTTACACCAGACAGCGACGCAAACGTTAAAAAAAAAAACATCCATCCTTAAGAGATGTAAGCCTCTAAAACGGGGAGATATTCAGCTTTGGAGATTGTGTGAGATCTTTTTCACTCTTCAAAAAAAAAGGCTTCAGCTTCAACTGTTTCTTTTGGTGATGACATTTGCAAACTGTTCATGTTGGGTCACTCTGTCATCTTTGTAATAATCTCCAAATCAAGACGTGGATATGAGATGAATCTTAGGCTGATGTACCTATGGATATAATGTGTTGACTTTACTTAATGGAGCTACATATTACATTTGAGCCGCTTGGCCTGAATTCACATTGAGAGCAAAATTTAAGCCCAACCTCAAAGAACGTTATTACACTATTTAGCCACTGACAACACTGCAAAGAAGAACGGTCCATTTTTAGAACAAATTAACTTGATTTATATTCAGAAATCCATATTTATTTTTATGTTGATTACATTTTATAATCTCACTGTGACAACCTGGGTAAAATGGAACAATACAGTTCAGCCCATAATCACCACTGTCCTGCCCATAACAACTCCCCCACTACATTATATAGCCACACCCGTCACTTCCAGTTGGAGGAGTTCATTGTGAAGCGGCGCTGTTCGCAACCAAATGGATCTGTGGGCTTTTTGCTGCGTTTATTTTAACTACCTGAAGGCAACACTGATACTGTGCAACCTGAAACAATGGTGAAGTAGTTACAGAGAGTAGAACTGTCATGTGTTCATAATAACAGTGGTTGGTCATAGAATTGGTTTTGAGAAGGTGATGTCCAGCAGACATTTGTATCATAGACAGTTTCAGGTGATTATGTGATAAAACAATTTACGTCTGTGCATGCTACATAAATCTATTCAGCTATTGTTTGTTCTACATAATAATGTTTCAGACATTATTAAACTTTTAACGCACTAACAATATTTTATCTTTTTAATCTAGATGGCCCTGTGTGATTCAGTGCCAGTTGTGAAGCTCCTGTTTGCAACCGGCCAGGGAACAAACATGGGGTCCCATTACTGTATCAAAGGACACAACACGCTGAAAGTGGGATATCAGATGTGCCACCTGTCACAGTTTGTGTGCTTTTAATGGATCATCATTAAAACATGTTTACTTGTTTTAATGATATTTATATCCAAAATAACCCCACAGAAACATTGTTAAAAGTTTAAATTTACTATAAAGACAATTCTACATGCAATGACTTTGCACATTGGCCTCAGTTTTAAATGAGATGAAATGAATATGAAATGTACAGTATATGGCCAACTTTCCCATAATGTGCATAATTATTAACTATATACATATGATTATAACACTTTTACCATCGTCTGTGAATTGTCAGAGACCAAAACACTGGTCGTTTGCATTCCCTTTGTCCCATTCATTTCAATGGACGCGGCATTTGTTCACAGATCTATTTAAAAAGTTTTCCACACAAAAAGTAGCGGGAAGCGCTTGGTGGCACAGGAAGTGACGTGTGACCAGAGACCCGTACCTGCGGCCCGCTGCCCCCACAGAGGCCGTTCGGCCGCTCTCATGGATCTATTAGGTCCCTCTTCGGCATTGTTAGACGCCGTCATCCCGTTGTTCCGTCAGAGAGCAATTCTTCCATCTCTCGTCCATTCTCCGTTATGGTTCTTCCACATCTCCGTCCGCAAACACGGAAGTATGCGTCATACGTCAGCACGTCAGGTGACTCGACCGACCGGCCATATGAATACACCCATGCGACCGACCGACTGTGAGTTTTTGCTTTAGGATTATTATTCCGCTCTGCTTTTTTAGTCTCAATATGATAATTGCCTGCACATGCTGACAATGCCTTTTTATTTTACTGTCAAACGCGGGGTGTTTTTTGTAGAGGACGTTGTCATTGCACGCAACGCGACTCACTGTTGGGGCACCTTTTATTGGGGAGCTGTTTCTGAGACTGCTTGCCTTGCCCTAAGCTTATGAACTCTGAGCTGAACACTCCAGTGGAATTGTTTGTTTTATTTATTCACATTTGGGGGCACAATTCAATTCTGGGAACACTTTATGTTATGCTTTATTATTATAAGAGACCCCGACAAACTCAACATTAGAAACACTGCTAAACCGTCACAACACACACATTTTTAATTACAAACCAATATGGACTGACTATTTAATCAACATTGGCTGTGTAATTTTCCTACTCCAGAGCTTGGGATAGAGCGTAAAAAATTTAACCTACTGGCCAAATCTGCCATGTTGCTACAAAACATGCCAACATCCAAATTCACGTGTCTTTTATCGCCATCGTGGTGCGAGGCTCAAACCAGTCCAGTCCCAGAGGCTCCGGGAACATAGCTGCTCCACATCGCGGCCGTGTTGCACTGGCAGAAATGCCCAGACAGCGTGCATTCAGTGTAATAATCCCTGTTTTAGTTGCATCAAGCAGGAAATGATTGGTATCGTTTTAATTACAGAGGACTAGATGAACTTCACAGGGAGAATATATGCCAAACGACAATCTACAGAAAGCGTTATGGTTTAGTAACTTGCCTACTACCGGGTATCTGGCTTCATTTGTTTATTATCAGTAGTATTTGTTTATAATGGGTTTAATAATTCTAACAACTTTATTCAAATATTTTCCTTTTCCGAAAACGTAAAAAGGGCAGACCCCCTCCCAATACGGAAACTGAACCGACTATGATTTTAGCGTACCGTTACATTTAATAAATTAATACAATTCATTAAAGTTACACAATCCAGAATTCACACTAACGCAGATAATCATTTTGTTTATTTGATTATTTTTGAAGTATAGACCGTATTCGAGAAGTCAGCCTTCTGGAGAAACAAAAGTGCTGGCCTTAGCAGTTTCAACATTGTGTGAAACAAATACATGCAGGGATTAGGCCAGTGCATTGTTGTCACTGTCTACAATAAAACCAACAATTAGCAGTTGCTACTTGCTCTCCCCGGTGTCCCGTGTGTTAATGGTCCTGGGCGCACTCCAGTATTCCATTACCGAATAATTGGACAGCATAGGAGCCCATTGCCGAGCCCCCTTTTGCTCTTGCCAAGAGAGAGGTGAAAGCCTTATCGATCCGGTGTCTGAATCTCTGATCAATCACCCCAAATCAGCCCCTGGGGACGAGGCAGCCACAACAGGTGACAAAAGATATCTCTATGACTATGTATGCATTCATCACGACATGGTGAGGAGGTGAGAGCAGAATACAAACAAGCTGCCAAGCAAGTCTCAAGTGGAAATGGTTGGAAAAGTTAGACAAGATGTGGTTAGACGCAGGGTTGTAACAAATGTTGACCCATTCCAGCAAACTCAATAATTGTTTCACACTACACTTGACATATTGCATCTCCCATAATTAAATCAAAATATGCACATTTTTGTATAATATGTTATGGTTTTTCCTCACCATTTATCCACTTGTGTTTTATTTTGAAGTATTGATGCAATAGTCTTTATTCTCCTACATTCGAGATGCCTTTTGACTCTGATACGTGCTCTGTGCCCTGTTCTTGGTTTTTTCCTGTTTTGTGATGTACAGGGACGTCCTAAGGTATCAGCAGGTCCCGGGGTGGAGGGATCCTTAAATAGAAAAGGTAAATAAATATCTAAGTGGGATAGTGCTAGGAAAGCTAATAGTTACAGTGTAGAGTATAAAGTCAAAATTAGTTGGCAAAAACTACATTCATTTCCAGAAAAACGTACACATATATATATATTATATATATATATATATATATATATATATATATATATATATATATATATATATATATATATATATATATATTGAGAGTAACCTTTTAAGACTGATTCAGTCAGTTCTGAGTACATTTGAACTGTTCATTATTTCATACAAACCATGTTGTGATTACTGAAAGCTATTGTATAAAATCGCATTAGCTTTTTAGCTCAACGCTAAATGTCCGCTATTATTTCATATGCAACTCAGATTGGACAAACCAGTTGTAATCCTTATCCACATGAGAGTCTGTATCTATATTCTCCAGTGAAACCAGTGTGGAAAGTTGCAACTTGTTGGATGCTTTTTGATATAACACTGCCCATGCGTTTCCGCGTGACCCGAGCAGGCAAAGGAGCGTGCCACGTCTCTGTGTAATTGAGTTAAATAAATTATTGCGTTTCCAGTGGCGGTTGTGCAGGCCTTCAGCTTTATGCCTGGCTAGAGCTACAGCTGATTTAATTAATTTTTAATTAGGAGGGAAAATTGCAGGCCTATTCCAGTGGGACCTTTAAGACATCTGTGCATTAGAGATAACATTCTTAAATACCCCGAGTCTCCCTGTGGTCGTGCTTTGAGGCCAGTCGAGGCGAGCACAGTCAGGGGCCAGTGGAGCAGACCGCTGTGGCTTAACTCTGTTTATTTTTCACTGTATATGAGTCGACTTAAAAGAGGTTTGTTGATTTGGTGCTCCTCAGAATGTTAAGCGTTGGTGAGGTAGAAGTCAAAAGCGTGTGAAGGTTTGGTGCACCCATCCGTCATCCGAATCCTGTCACTCTCACGTCGGTCTTAAGTGAGTGAGTCATTGAGCTCCTGGGACACACAAACATGCACAGAGGAAACACGCTATAATCCCTATAAACCAAACAAGATACAGTTTTTGGTTGAAGCATTTGCAAGTATCCACTACATAACCACTTTCACAGGACTGTTGGGGCTGTTGGTTTCAAGTTGACCCTGGACACGGACTATTTGAGCCTCGCCGCTCAGGCTGGAGGCTACGGTCCATTCGAACCAGAACCGCTGAGATGAACACAATCACACACACACAACAGCAACACTTTATTTGCTCTGCTAGTTTTGACCATTAATCTGTATTTTTTGAATGTATTCAGTCAAAGGCTTGTTTTCTCCATGCTGTTATTTTGCCATAATATTATTCATATTTTGTGTGGCATCAGCTCACCCAAGCAAATTCTTAGTTAGTCAAAGTTTTCTTTCTTATTCTGAGGAGACCTATTTATTTTTATGCATCAACCTTTATTCAACCAGGTGAAAAATGAAAAAAAAAGTAGATTGAAATGTCCTTTTCTTTTTTTTTAGTAAGATTTTTGTATTTTTCAAATTTATGAACATAAAACACAAAAACAAAAACAAACAAAACAAGACCAGAGAGAGAAAGAAAAGAAAATCAATGAAAACTAAAACACAAATGAACCCAAAAAAAAGTCCCACTTTGCCCACAGTCAAATTTGTCCATTTTCAAATTGAGTCCGAATGTGATTTTTTTCCATTTGTCGAATGTCCATTATAATGTCAGTCCAGTCCTTAATAGTCGGTGTGTTTTGTGTTATCCATTTTTTTGTGAGGGCCTTTTTCGCTGCAGCCAGGAGGATGCTCCAGAGATAACCGCCAATTGTGCCCATGGCAGGAGTCCTGAGGCCCAGATACATAGATCTGAAATCCAGTGGGATGGTGATGTCGTAAATTGTGTGCAAGGCTTTGTTGATCTCAGTCCAAAACTTATGAACAACAGGACACTCCCAAAACACATGATAGTGATTGGCCTCCTGGCTGCCACATCCTCTCCAACGCTGCATTTCCCTGAGAGTAATGGGCACTTTGACATGGGGTTTTAAAGAAGCAAGCACATTTTTCCAACAGAATTCCCTCCAAACATGTGATTCTGTGGTTCTCCAATGAGATGTGCACATACTTTCCCACTCTTCATCATCCAGAACAAAGTGACCCGCTCTCTCCCATTTACCTTTAAAATAATCAGTAGAGTGACTGCCCAGATTGTTAATACATTTATATAATTTAGATATGAATCCCCTTGAAAGTTCTGATTTATATGCTTTAATGAATATTTCAGTCAAAGGGCCCTGATGGTCATCATTCTTTTCGATTTCTTGGTTATAATAACTCCTTATTTGTAAATACCCATTAAAGTCCCGTTTCTCTAAGCCAAAGGACTCCTTCAACTCACCAAAGCTCTTCAGATGACTCTTGAAATGTCCTGGAACTGCAAAAGGAACTGCAACACACAGCGTGAAGGCAGTTAAAGGCATAAAGACATAAAGAAACTAAAACAAAAGTGAACTTCCCCAAATTTGTCAGAACCAGTCAACATTTTTTTGTCTTTGTTTATTTAGAGTTGCATAACATTTATCACATAGTATTTCTGTCATGTTTACACAACTTTATTTTTTTTATGATAACAGCATATATTGACCAAAGTGTTGATTGCCTTGTTGCAACCTCTGGACATTCTCTTCGCTGTCCAGATCTGGTCGGTGGCTGGGAGGTTATATTATTGGACGTTCGGAACGCTACCATTAATTTGCCCACACAAACCCCCCCATAAAGTCGCTGCACTAATGAATATTTAGTGGCGTCCTATTTTGCTTATTACCATGTAATCCTTCACGCACTTAGCCTTTGCACGCCGTGGCTCCGTGGCTTGAGTTATGGCCGTCCTGCTGTGTAAGAATGGAGTAGGCGGATGTGCGGCAGCCTGTTGGAAGATGTTTTACAGCCCTGGCGAGCACTATGTTGTCACAATGTGTTCGATATCACAACACATCAAAATTTACTGCGGGCGCCTAGCACTTTTCATTCATTGTACTTTATCACAACGGCGACACGCATTGATCTTAGCAAATAATACTTTTTATTATTGAACATTACCCCACGCACGGCATAATCAGATTTATTTCCTGTCCAGTGTGTCTGCTCCGAGGCAAAAGAGGCGATATGAGAGGAGATAGGGGAGCGAGAGAGAGAGAGAGGATGGCGCCCTTCATGGTTTGACGTGACGATATCCATGACGATCACTCTCTTTCTGTGAAGAAGATGTTATCTGCGTTTTGTTGTGCCACACCGGATCAGCTGACCTTCGGTGGGAGAGAGCACAGACCGGCACCTTCTTACAGGAAGATAAGGGTGGTGGTTAAAACACCCCACGCTTGATCTCACGGTGCTTCTAACAAAGTAAAATGATAACGTGATAGGATTGTTAAAGATGCTGTGACATGGCTATTAAGTGGTTATGTAAAGCATTATATAATTTTCTTGCAAGTTTTTTCTTATTTATATATATGGATTTATTAAAAAAGGCCACACAAACTTAAAGGAAGCATAATTATTAGGCATTATTTGTGTTGTTGGTGGCTTTTAAAGATGCTCTTGAGTACCTCTGCTTTGGCATCTCATGTCTTAGAACTTAAAATAAAAACGTCATTTTATATATGGGCTCAAGATTTGTGTTTGCGCCGCATCTCCAGGCAGCACAGGGAATTGCCATAGGGAAAAATGAACGTGATTTGATGGAAAAATTGTTTGTCGATGATTTATGGACTTACACAGGAGATGTCTACCTTTTTAGATTCATCAAACAACCGTGAATGAATCTAAATACAACTCCAGGCATGAAAAAAAAAAAAAAAAGTTTAAAATGTAGCATGTAAACAGTAATAAATGATCAAAATGTACAATATATATATCAGCATGATTGTCAAACTAAACACGTCCTGAATCTTAAAAGTGTTGAATACTTTGGATGGAATGCGTAATCTGGCATATGCAACATGTGGCCTTTATCCCAGTTAAATCCCAGTACATGATGGTGGTAACTTTTGTAACCACAGCTGTCCTAGGCCTGACAGACAGAAGAATGGCTGCCAACTGTGACAACAAATCTCCAACCGCCATCAAACACTGACTTATACACATTCACAGATGGGCCAGGAAAGTGAAGTGTCTTCCCTGAGACCATAAAGACAATATGGACAGGTTCAGGGCTCATAAGGCAAGGTAAGTTTGTCTGTAGAGCACAATTCATGCAGCACTTTACAGAACAGGAGAGGTGCATTCAAATCACAATACAAAGACATAAACACATAAATAATGGTATCACCTCTCCACCACCTGAGCCACTGGTCGCCTCTTGATGACAAAGAAGCTGCATCAATGTCCTGTTATCTCTTTGGAAATGTACAATCAAATGGTCCCCATGTTTTCGTGTTTAAAGACATGATGTGTTTCCATTGAACTGTTGATTCAAAAATGCTTTGCAACTGTGCACAACCTCGGTCTTTCTTTCTGTCTTTCTCTGTCTTGTTTTCTGTTTTTCCATCTTTCATTCTGTCTTTGTCTTTCTGCCTTTGTCTGTCCTTTTGTCTGTCTGTCTGTCTTTGTCTTTCTTTCTGTCTTTCTGTCTTTCTTTCTATTTGTCTGTTTTTCTATCTGTCGTTCTTCCGTGGATTGCAATTTGTCCGCTTCAAATTCAGAAACATGAAAGTTGATATTACTTTTGAATTGGCCCATTTAATTACCCTGCATTCACACTGAACATTCTGCAAAGTCAATATGATCTTTATTAAACCCCAGCTTACTAAGACATAATAAAATGGCCGTTTTATTTGGGAATCATTTGGTACCAAAGAATAGCCCCAGACTGCTCTAGCGAATATGGCTATGACATATAAATGAATGCTCCCCCTCCAGAGCGTCACCATATTACCGCCTTACATCATGCTACATTAACAAATGCACCGTTGTACGGGGGGCATTCTGTTAGAGCATGGAAGTGGCTAATTAGGCGGCTGTCCAGGAGGCTGCGGCGTGTGTGAGAAACGCCCCGTCCCTGGCATTTAATCTAAGCCTGTCACATCCACTTTCCCTGCCTCTCAGCCTCCAGACGGGCCCCGGACGCACCTTGGAGGGGACACCTGAATGCATCGCTGTAATTTTCTCTTTGCGGGGGAATCGGGATGATGCGCGGCTCGTATGACACGGCCTGACGTTTTTTTCTCCAGGCGGCACTGCTCTCTTGACATAATGAATGAAGCACCATGCACGCTATTATATATATATATGTATATATATATATATATATGTATATATATATATGTGTGTGTGTATATATATATATACCGTATAATACCGTATATATGTACGCTCGAAGTGGGATTATAGCTGGGAAAGACGAGACGGCAGCGATGGCTCAGGCATCATTTATAATTGGACGGTCTAAACAATGAGGGAAACATTACTTGAATTGAATTGTTTGCTATTGATTGTAACGTATCAATGAGATGGAGAGTGAAGTGCGCACAAAAACACTGTCAAAGAGGAGGGAGTGGCAGAGAAAGAGAGGGAGACGGAGAACAATAAACAGCGGGATGAAGTACCGGCCGATGATAGAAACATATTTTTTATCCAATCATGGCGCTGTTACGGTTTGTTCTCAGTGGAGAGATGAGCTGCAAAAAGTACAAAGCATCTGGCCCAATACTCCATGTCCAACAATAGAAACTCTGTATATGGTACTAATTAATTGAGGAAAACAAACAAATAAGAAAAAAAAAACACTATGTAACTCATTATCTCAAAAAATAGGAGTTCTAAAAATGTATTGAATATCGTTAATTGGTTTGTGGTGGTGTCTGGAACAGGTGTTTTGATAAAGCACACATGCTGCCATCTTGTGATAACACTCAAACCTCAGGTTCATTTGGATTTCCCTCTGAATACCGTTGAAATGCAGATAACACCAGCATGAGGGACAACTGGGAAAAGTGGGAATTTTACCACCAAGTTTGCGGATTACTCCTCTGAGCTCACCTCTATTTGCAGTTTGTTTATTTTGTTGTCAAACCAAACTAAGTACATTTTTACAACTCAAATAGTTTACTCTATATTATGTCACACTTTTCATTTATTTGATGTAGATTTGTTTAGATTTTAAGATGTTCTTTTAATATAATATAATTGATGTATTTATTTATTTATTTAACATAAATATTTAAATGGGCGAAGGTGGTATAATACATTTATTAAGGGGCCACGTTTCATTTGTTTTTTGTGATGGTCAAATATCTTTGGAGTCAAATGAACTTTTTCAATTCAATTTATTTGTTCCCACTGCATCACGTAAATACATGCATATACACATACATATCAATATTACACTTTTATATATAAGCACATGCATACATACACTTATACCCAATATATACATATATCCATACGACACAGTATCAGAAGCTATACACCTTATAAATGGGGTCCATCACCATTGTGTGTTAAAAATGCTAATAGCTGGCTGATTTAGATTCTTCATATTTCCCTTTTCTTTTTTCCCTTTTCTCTTCCCTCCCTTCTTTAATATTGCCTCATATGTTCCTTGTTTTTTCATTTTGAAAAAAATAATAATAATAATATATATAATAATACTTTTTATTATTATTATTATTATTATTATTATTATTATTATTATTATGCATAATACAAATATATGTAAATGATGAGAGTGATAATAAGTAATAGGAAAAGAGATAAGATAATCAAGGTAAATAAAGGTAATAATACATAATAAAATGGTCATGGATGGTACAGTGGTATGAAGTTTAGATTCCCCCCCCCCATGTATAAAGAGAAATACAATGTTTAGTAGGAAATATGTTATAATTTTCCAGTAGCTTGCATTTTAAGTTCCTTTTAAATATCGATAATGAGGCAGACAGCTTAATGTCACTGTCCAATTCATTCCATATTTATGGCCCTCTATAGCAGACGCTAAAGCTAGTACATTTTAATTTCCTGTTTTCCCCTTTTAAGATTTCTTCCTTGTATTGTGTGGGTGGAATAAGTCCACACAATCTGTTGTTTAGTTTGTGAACGACACTATACATGATACAAGCATTGTGATAGAAGTTACTTTTAGGAAGCTTTAGAAGACTATATCTATGGAAGAGAGGAGCTGTCGAAGAATTTGGCATGGACCAGGTAATTGCTCTTAAGGCTTTCTTCTGTAATACCTGAAGTTTCGCAGTGTAGGTTGGATATGTGTTGTTCCATATCACATTGCAGTCATTCAGGTGAGGCTCAAACAGAGACCTGTACAATGTCAACAGCGCTTTTAGTGGAAGCGGATGTCTTATTTTAAAGAATAAACCGACACATTTGGATCATTTTTTGACCAGCTCATTAATGTGTTTTTTTAAAGTTTAAAGAATGGTCTATGTAGATACCTAGACATTTTGTCGAGTCCACTTCAAGGTTTAGTTTACTGAATTTACTTACAAAATACAAGAGGAGCTCAATTGAAGAAAAAAAGGCTTTAGACTGTGACAAATTACAATCATTTAAGGCAAAAAGATAATTGTTCCAGAAAGTCTCAAAGTGTTAAAGGTTAGGACAAGTTGAACATTTTAAAAACAGGATAACAAAACAAACCTGTGTCTCTTTTATAAGTTATTTCATAAAAGCTTTTAATCACTGACCCTTTCACTTTGTAAAAGTCACTGGACTTTGCTTTTAAAGGAGGTCATTTAATCCTAATGACTATAATGATTAAGTATGAAAGCTTAGGCTCTTTTTTCTCTTGGAAAACGTGACACGAGGCAAATGCCATGTTTTTGCAGGGTCCGAGAGTCTCTTAAATGGAGAATATTGGCATTCGCTGTAATTACACTTTCAGCAGTGAAGCATTTTTCAAAATCCAAACAGCGGCCGACCACATAAAACTCATTTACTGCACTGTAAAAACAGGCACATCTCCACACAATGACACTCCCCTTTGATGGGTTATAAATGATTTCTAATTGGGTTATTAATTAAGCTGTAAACTATAATTAATTAGCTGGCATACAGTCGTATATCTCACAGCAAGCGTTTGAGTCTGTCTGCCTAATCAGGAGTCTGACAACATGCATTTACAGTCATTACTGTAACATAAACCCACATTTATAACTGTCCAAACTGAGCATTAATGCACAGTGTAAAATTAAATGCATATTTTAAATGTGTTTACCAATAGATTGTTATGAGCTACACATAATAAAGCGCATTAAAGCTGTCGGCCACAAAAAAGGTACTAATATTTATTTTAATTAGTGTTACTGAATCTATATCTGAATATATTTGATTAAATGTAGTCAAGCAAAAATAATACATGACAAAAAATAAATATGTTTAACCTTGCAGCCACATATTTTCTGTTTGGTTCAACAGTCTTTGGCCTTGTACATCTCATGCCTGGATAATTAACAGCTAGTCTTATACCTGATTTAGATGTGCTATGTTGTTTTTTAGCTTTATTAGTCATAGGCACAATGTTTTCCTGCGCTAACAATCCAGGTATGTTTGACTTCAGTTAATTAAAGCCAGTCTTTTGTCTTGTCACACCTATTTACACTCAAGTAGAATAGAAAACCAATTTGGAGTTTACGATGTATAGGTGTAGGGGTTAATAATGCAATAAATGAATAAATAAATCACATTGTACACTTGTCTGTGTAGTATTACAAGTTATTCATACACTCAACAATCAAATAGCATGCTTGGTAGTACGTTGTTTACTGAATCCCACGAAGGAGCTCCCAAGTGTCGCCTTCTACAGCATGTATCTGTTCACAACCAATGTAATTACAAGTGTTTTTAATGCTCTAAGCACAACATCAGATCCCTCTCACCTCGGCTGTATTGTGGAGGAGGCAGAAATCTTTAAAGAGATTATCTGAAAATCTAATCACACGGAAGCAAAACTGCTCGAGTGGCAGATAGGGAGGGCAGGCGTGAGCGAGCATAAATATGAACTTTTGTAAATGGCCTGGACTGGCTGTTTAACAAAGCAAAGCGCCGGGTCTAAGGTGTTTGTGAGGGGCGGCGGCGTGACAGGGGAGCTAAGGCGGATCATTTGTCCCCACCGTCATCATCTATCTTCTCTCATTTGATTTGGCTGAAAGTTTAATGTGTTTCACTGAGACAAAGTCATGTTGTCTGGTAATGTGGTTCTTAAGCAGTCAGTGGTGGAAGAAGTACAAGTTTGTAGCTTAAGTAAATATATACAGATAAAGGTGGAAAAAAACCAACAAAAAAGGCCCAAAAGTGTCACATAAAAAAAATCAACCCAAGTAATAGAAGTACCATTAGAAAAAAAATTGATTTAAAGTAAAAAAATATTTAAAAAAATCGTATTTTACACTGAGAACTGTTAAAGCATCCAATATTATGATCTTGATAAAGAAAAAATAAAGAAGCAACAGAATCTATTCCTTTTTTATGCTATTGTGTTTTTCTAAATTTAAAACATTAAACAACAAAAACGGACTAGAAAAAATAAATACAATTTTAAAACAATAAAGAATTTAAGAAGACATCCAAAGTCCAATTTGTCCATTTTCAAGTCCAATTATTATCTTTTTAAATTTTTTGTATTTCAGTTATAATGTGGGTCCAGTTCTTGATCATCGGCGCAGTTTGTGTCATACATTTTTAGTGATGCTCAATTTTTGTTTAAATCTTTTTTGTCAAAACCTGGTCTTTCACGCAAAAAAAAGCGTAGGCAGGATGTCACCATGGCCTTTTCCTCCCGAATCCTACAGGAAAATACTTTACTTTTCATGTATTTATAAAATGTAGTGGAGTAGAAACAGATACAAAAGTATCAGATGTGAAATGTACCCAAGTAAAGTACATAAAGATTTTACTTAAGGTACAGTACTTTTATTTTTGTATTTTGTCACTTCCACCACTGGGCCTCAATCACAAGAATACGAAATACCTTTTTAAAAAGCCTTATTTTGTCAAATGTAAGTTTTTGTTTCCACATCTCTTTATCCAGCAATGAGGCCAGTTTTGCATACGTGGGAAGTGTACTTTTTGTAGGAGTCATTATTTTTACAAGCATAATTTTTTCCGCCCCAGAATATTGTAACAGCAGCTACAAAAATCTGTCTGCATATCATTATAAAACATTTTACTGGAGAAGTGATGGTGGTCCGCCCTCCACTTCACTCCGAGTCGTACATATGTATGAGGTGTGTTTACAAAGTCAGGCATGTTCAGAATGAGGATGAGGTTTGTAGGAGAAAGACACAGTACGGTTAATTATGTTTATAAAAAGGCATTAATATGACTAATATTGTACAACCTCAACTTGCAGTTTCTACTTCAGTAAGACTTTATAATAACTACACTTATTCCTTCCTTAATAAAGCATAAACGGCGACTTCATTCATAGTGAACAAATAGTTTATTAAGAATGATTCAGGCTTAATAACCCTAATTCCAAACCTTAATTACGTACTTACTAAGCCTGAATCAAGCTTAATAAACAACTTCTTCATTATGGATTTCTTTGTTTATGCTTTGTGGTACTTCCTCTATAGAAACGCATTTAAAACGTAAAATCAGACCAAATATTTCAACAACACTGTGATTTATAGAGTTTCAGAGACAGATCTTGTGTTGTTGAGTAACCACATTGCCGATTAGCGCTTCAAACGTCAAATCGATGAGAAATATACGAAGTGGGCTGTCCCTGCTGCGCTCCGTTCAGGTCTTACATACTTCACCCGTGTGACCTGTAATGTTCTCTGTTACACATGTTAAACACTCCTGGCTCCGTGCTGGAACAGCTGAGGAGAACATGATCTGAACAGGCGTGGATGCACTGGCCTGTCTACACGCCGCGGACCGAGATGAACAGACGGCGACAGACGGCGACAACGACTCCGAAGGCACCTTCCTCGCTCCGGCTCCAGGGGTGACCTTCTCCATAGAGACCGGGGAAATGTCATCTCAATTAGGCCAATCACAAGCGTCGCTCCGCTGTTATGGCCGGCCAAAGGGACAAGCTGAGGAGTTTCGACAGCTGGATCCTAAAAGCCTAAATTGGTCCATTAGAAACATTTTGAATGAAGGGGAGGTCGAAACACACCGATACCATTTAAATGCATTGAATGGATAAGTGGCTCAGTGAAAGAGTCCCCTCGCTTATTATGGGGCGACTACTGTGTTTATACTTGAAAGAGTTTGGGGTGTTTTTGTTTTACACTGAAGGGATAACAAAGGCACAAGAATATTTGTTTTTGCGTGACTACAATAATTTTGTTCTGTCTTTAGCAATTAAAGCCTGTGTTAACAAGGGCTAATTCTAGTCTGATGCAAGATCCCATTCGAATTTGTTCAATGTTACTATGAACCAACTCCACTGTAAAAGTGCGTCTCTTTAATAAAATGTAAGATTTTAAAATGAATTGAATGTATTTCTGTGATGCCCAAAACCTCGAGAATCAGTATAAATGTGTATGTGTATGTGTATATGGTGTATGGTATGTATAAATGTGTGTATGTATCAATAAACGGTATGATGATGATGATATATGTATGTGTGTGTGTGTGTGTCATATATATATATATATATATATATATATATATTTATTTTTTTTATTTTTTTGTTACTTTGTTTGTATTTTCCCTTTAACTGAGATCCCCAGGGGCAAATGTATGTCTGTCTATAATTTCAAAATTGATAACTAAAAAATAAATTAAGATTTTAACATCATGACTATTTGCGCAGCTAAAGAAATCTTATAATAAGTCTAATTCTTTTACCACAACATGTGTTTTTCAATTGCATTTTCTTTAAATTATTATTATTGATGTAATTTGTAACTTCTCTGAGTAACAATGGGCCCATGACACGGAACACGCCATATACCTGTAATTGTTAATCCAAACAACCGCTCCCAGGCTGTGTGTGGTGTCCATTTTCAAAGATTTCATTCCAAATCATTCACGTGTCACTGCTTTTAATTGTACCTTTAATCACGGCGCTGAAATATCCGCATAATAAAGAAAGGAAAGCTCATATACCTGTTATATACCGCACCATTAATCAGTGGGTAATCAGGCGTACATCCATTTCATCCTGGACTGAAAAAACCCCACTATCTTCACACGCGGGCACTCTTGTAAAACCGGTTGTAAACGCAAGAATTCTGGTGCGAATCCCAAATGTCCGCTTGATAAAACCCCTTCAAAATGTACCTTATTGTTGCAGCCGGTGTGACAAAGCTGCGACGTTATTTGGCTAATTCAGGCCTTTCAAGCTCTGTAACATTTAACTTTTCTTTATTGGTTGCTGACAAGGCTCAAAACGAACAGGTCAATTACCCCGGTTTCCCTTCACAAGGTATTTTATCCGCCTTGTTTTTATGCGTAAGATTTTCCAAAGTCGACATAATGATGCTTGTCAACACAACGCGGTATTAAAAGGAAAACACTATTTGCTTTGATGCAGTGTAATTTGTGATCCTTTTGGCCGAGCTGGGAGGTAAAATGTGGAAGCGGAGAGTTGTAAAAACGTTTAGGATCTGACTTCATTAAAATATTGAACAGAAGTCTTGCACAGAGGGTCGCCACATGAAAGATGTTATAGCGCGCATTATTTAGAGTCTCCCCATGGCCACATCTAGAGCACAGTGTGAGGTCATTTACACAGCAGTTTAAACTTGGACCAAATGTAGATTTTAAAATAAGGGAGCAAATAAAGTCCTTTTTTTGGTATGTAAAATTAAATACATTAGAAAAATAAAATGAAATAAAATGAAATAAAATGAAATAAAATGAAATAAAATGGGAAAATGAAAGAAATGAAATAAAATGAAATTAAATTGAAATTGAAATTAAATGAAATTAAATACAATTAGATACAATTAAACACAATTAAATACAATTAAATACAATTAAATACAATTAAATAAAATACAATTAAATAAAATACAATTAAATAAAATACAATTAAATAAAATACAATCAAATAAAATACAATTAAAAAAATGCAAATTAGGTCAATCACAAGTTTGGACATTAATGTGTCTAGGGTAAATAATTTAAACACATTTGTATACAATATGATGAAAGAATAATAAAACAAAACATAACGTCAAATCCATGGCAGATTTTTTTTTTATTATTATTTTTTTTTACGTGGAATTGGAAAAAAATGGTCTGGTATTAAAAGAAAAAAATCAATTAAGGTTAATGCGATTTGCTTGAAAAAATAGCCATAAACTGTAGATTGATAGAATGATCAAAGTGCTTATATTCATGGCAGACATGTATTTTTTTTGTGATTGGGATAATTAAATAAAAAAGTCCTGGAAAGTATATACGTTTTTTGAGCTGCAATGGAAACCGATCCGAGTATGTTGTGGATGGAAATCGGCGGCGGTAGTGGTTGTAGCAGCAATAGATTGTACATTATTTTGCGCGCTCATACCTTGCTTTTTTTGAACTCCAATCAAATGTCCAGGCGCCTGAGGACCTTCTTTGAAGTTCTTGGAGTGATGTTGGACACTCCCCTGTTCTTGACTGGACCATTTGCAACGCTGCCACACAGAAAAACGACTGAAATGTCTCTAAAACCTTCTGCCACATACACTTTGCCTCAGTCTTCTAAATGTAGGAACATGTATCCACTCCGGGCCCATAAATTGCCCTCTTGAAGCAATCACCTCAGCCATGCATGAGGGCTCTAACCTGGACCGACAGCATCTTAATCAAAGGTCACGGAAGGGAAAAGTGCAGCATTGTAATTGTTACATGCTTAATTTAGTTCAACATCGTCGCTGCTTTGGGCTTTTGTCTCCCATTGATTTATGTTATTGCAGGCCTATTGACTTTCATAACTGCAACCGCTGAGCTATTTCCCTTTAATGTTTACAACACTGGATATGCCCATTACATCATGCACTATAAACAAAATGTATGGTACCTTCGTGATAGCAAGCAGCACTACTTATTGCCTGAGATAAAATCAGGGAGCTCATGACTGCAGCTGTAATGTAACGCCTTAAAAGAGGAATGATATTAGAGGGATTTTTCATCCGCTGAGCTTTGACGGCTACATCTACAGTACCTCCCCCCATGGGCTCAGGGGGCTTCATGAGTTTGAAAACCTGACATATTCTTCTCCCCATTTGCAGATATAGCCTTCCCGCGCCAGAAACTAATTAACTGGACATTTAGCTTTGTCTGACGCCCGCAACCAAATGCCTAAATTTGAGTTTTTCACCCAACTCAGAAAAAAAAGAAGTCCTAAGCTGCTGTTAAGAAAATGTCAGCTCTATGAAAGGGAGCTGTTTTATATGCGTTTCTGCACACATATACATTTGCACAATTTGCGCTCTCGACAACTTAATGGGCTTTTAAGTTAGAACAGCGTAGGAAAAAAGTGGCGTGAAATACTTGCATTTTCATTTTTGTATCCTTGTGTGAAATGTCTGTCTTATGCCATGATGAATGTGCACTGTAATTTAAGAAATCTTTTTACTTTATGTTAACACAGTGCAGTGTAAATGCTCGGCTAGTGCCATTTAGGAAAGATGGAGGTGAGGATGAGCGATGACGGTTATTGACCAAGACGCAACTTCAGGAATAAAAATGCCCCGATATTGATTTGCTATTTAAGTTCTCCCATCAAAGCTAATGCCTGTTACCTTGACACTAAAAGGGTAAGGACTTAACTGTAGAAAATAGATGGGAATCCACTCTGCGCTGCGGTCTGCGCCGGGCCGAACTATCGAATTTAACTTCTCAAGCACAAATAGCTGCTTTGACAGTGCTAGACATATCCCTCTCATGTTCAACAGTGTATTGACAGACAGGACAGGAGCCGGCTTTATGCGTTTGCTTTGTGCTAATGGCTCTGGACAGCGGCAGAAAGTAACTAAATACTCTGAATAATACTATTCAATATCGAGTAACCATTAACATAGATTGACCTTGGGGGGGGGGGGGCTAAATGAGCAGGACTGTCATTCACAATCTACGTGTTGTATTATTACATCATAGTTTCATAGGGATGAAAAATTAGGGCTGTTAGGACCAAAGCAATTAACAAGTCATTCTATCTTTCCAGTGGTCAAAACTGTAGATGTAAATTAGTAGACGTGGGAAGATTTGAGAGACTCTGGAGCATTCATTCAATTCAATTCAGTTTATTTTGGAACGCCATAATCACAATAGCGCTTGCCTCGATGGGCGACAGGGAAATTGAAAAGCAGATTAAAGAATGTTCACAGGACTTTAGCAAATGGATAATTGTCCCAGCATCCCCTGTCCTTAGACCACATGTGTCAAACTCAAGGCCGCGGGCCAGATGTGGCCCGCCAGACGTTTTCATCTGGCCCGCCGAACATTTCTAGTTTATAATTATTCATTTCCAATAGATATATTCGCATTTTTATCGCTAGAACTACAATTCCCACAATCCTTTGCAGCCGCGGCCCCTCCCCCCGCTGCTCCCCCCCGCGCCCCTCCCCGCGCTGTGTTGCCACTAGCTCAAGTGCCGAGGGACAGCGACCAGCGACACTCATCGCAGCCGGTTTAAAATCGAACACACCGGCAGCGATGACCTGTAGCGCCCGCTTCACACGTGGCGCTCTGCCCCAGGCAGATCGTGGGAAACACGAGGAATAAAGAAAAGAGGCGGTTTTGTGGACGTTAGAGCTGTGCTAAAAGCTGCGCTAATGTGAAGCTAACAACAACAACAAACAAACTTCTTTGCTAAACAACTCTGTGAGGAAAACATCCAAACCAGAGCAAAACCTGGACAGATCCTGAGCCACAGGTAAAAACACAGGTCAGAGTGTAATAAAGTCTGAACATGACAGAGTGAAGCAGTGAGCTCTCATTTGATTCACCTCATGAATAATTTGTCACTAAAATAAGCTTAAACTGTAAAAATAGTGAGCTCATATTGAGTTTGTGCAGCAACATTAAACATGTCTGTGATACAAACATTTAATATCAGAATCATATCACAAGTCCATTGTTCCTGTTCCTGCTGCTGCTGCATGAATATGGACTCCAGTCTTTCTACCTGCTGCACATATTTGTGCAACAGTGTCCACATAGAACATTATACTAGGCCTAGGCTATATAACATTTGTTATATTTTTTTATTGTTTTATTTTTTACATTATATTCGGCCCGCGACCCAACCTGAGCGTCGAAAAGCGGCCCCTGGCCCAAATGAGTTTGACACCCCTGCCTTAGACCCTCCTTTCTTGGCTATGTAAAATGACAAAACACCCATTAGCACACAACAACACAACTTATGAATAATCAAGAGTGGCTGGATCTTTAGGCGAGCTTAAAACCTCTTTAAACGTCACTGTTGAGTGTATAAACCTTTTGGTGTTTGAGTATAGATACTAATTAGCCTGTAAAACTGGCATCTGAGCTAAAGGTTAACTCACTTTAAATAGAGATTTCTCATGTTGTGCGCTTCAGGTAAGAAACTAAATGATCTTTTACATGTTATTGGTGTGGAGACCAGATAAACACAGTTGGGAATTAGCACTTGAGCTACAACCTGGTACAATGCATCTCTCTTGATAAGGTTAATGTATATTTTGCACTGTACCTGTCTCTATAAATAAACTAACTAACTAATTTGACAATATACTTTAATATAGGGATTCATTCATTCCTTCATATATTCCTTAATTCATTTGTGTCTGACGGAATGCTTGATTTGACCTAACTCATCAGCCTAGTGACCGAGTTGGAACACGGGTGCAGAGATTTCTACCCCCTATAGGCAGGGAAAGCACTTCACATCGAGGAAAATTCACCCCTTTACATACAGACTACGCACATGTATTTACACAACCACCGTATGTATTGGTGAGAGTGGAATCAAACCTTCAGCGTCGCATCTACGTTCACGTCGCGTAGGTCAGAATGATACGGTGGAATTTACTGTGCTGGATTTCAGATTTGTTGACCTTGTTTATGGGCAACGTGATCCCCGTGATAGCTTCAAAAAGTGGAGCCATTATTCAGCCTCAGAGCAGTGATAATGTCAGTAGAAAGGAAACGATTAATATTGCAAATCCCCAACAAATGGGTTCAACTTTTGTGGCTCATAAGTTATAAGTCATATTTCTCTCTCTCATTGATTTCTACCCTCTATCTGAAATTATGACATAAAATTCTACATAAACGCACCCTATTAGCACCCTATTATTGTAAAAGTATTTGTTACAATAGGGGTTTTATGACATATTTCTCTAGGATGGTGTGGTTTGATTCCAGCCACATTCCGTGTTGGCGTGTTCCTGGAAAGAGTTTTCAATAAAACATTATTGAAATGTTTTGAAGAAATGCATATTTTATATTGTTTTGGTAGCACCGTTTCAACAATTGTTTGTAGCACTCGTAGCAGTAAAAGAATAAAAGCGCGTTGGACCTTGACAACTTCTAAACTAAGATTCAAAAGTAATTTCTGGCAAAGAAAAACAACTTTACCCGTTGCTTACTTTCACTTCTTTTGCAATGTAAGTAGTAATTCTTCCCTCGCTCTCTCTCCCCTGCTCCTTGTGTGACTCTATCCTCCCGGCAGAGTCTAAACACCGGTTATACGTCCACACCACTCGCTCACATGACAAATAAAGCCTTTTGAAAGTCACACTGACAGACAGCTCCGGCCCTGATGATAATTTGCCTGCGGCGTCTTGTGCTTTCCCTTCATTGTCAATCATTTACTTTAATACACTTCAGCACACCAAAGAGGACCCATGCTGCTGCGCCGAGCCACGCTTCCCACCTCCTACCTCTGCTGCGACAAAAAAAAAACAACAAAATCATACTCTCTGAATCACACTGCATGAATATATTTACTCTTCTCGAAATTCCCCCTGTTTTTCTTCAGATCTGCGCATTTGAATAGACGGTAAAAATCATGCCTTCTTAATATACAATGTTTTTTTTTTTTTTTCTTGGATGTTATTATGGGGGCTCTATACTGAATGGGCACAGGAATAAAAGCGTCGTAGGACATAAAGCTGCTGTGCTGTATACTGTAGGGCTGCAGACACTGACTATGCTAATGAGTGCTCCATGAAGCCTCATTATGGGCCGCGAAGCGAGGTCGTTTTTCTTGACAATTTCCCCCAGTGAAGTGAAGTGAAGCTTGAGGCGGGGGAAAGTACGGTCGGATTCTTCTGAGCATTGGAAATATATATGAATTAAAACTAGAGTAAAGGAAATGTGAATGTGGATTATGAAGCTACTATATGACGACAAAAAACCTGCATCTTGTTTTTAATCATGGGCATTGGGCAGTGATAAAAGCGTCATCGCAAGGAGGTCCCGGGTTTGAATCCAGTGCAGCGTGGAGCCCATCTGTGCATCTGCTCAGTGCTCATAAACCTGGTCAAAGATACGTCATCAAATGTTGGGTTGGCAGTCAAGCATTATATTTGGGTTTTGGAACACAAAGGTAATGAGAGGAAAACTTAACTTCTCTTTTTTTATACATAAAACAGGTTAGGCTGCACATTTTACCAAGTGCATATCATTATATTTGAGATTTTATGTAATATTTTGTCTAGTTGTCTCCAGTTTGTCAATTTTGGTGAGGTTTAAATTTGACTTCCTGGTTGGACAATGGCCGCAGATGTGACATGGGTAGGGGTAATTCCACAAGTGTTAACTTACAACCATAATGTAAATTACACAACCATTTTGATTTGACAATAAATATTACCTGATAACACCTTTATATTACTGCTCATGGCATCAATGTGCGACGGGCCATTGAAAACACACAGAGCAAATCTGTTTTAGAACGGATGTAATAACTATGATCAATATTTACCACAGGTTCTATACCACCAAACTAAGTCATAATTACAAAAAACAGGAGAACCTGTCCTATTGACTTTAAGTGATGATGTCATACTTCCGGGCCCAGCCTCATTGACTATAACGGCATTTTGTGGTTTTTATCTGCTCCAGGGATTTGAACGAAGTTGTTTTGAAATTGAAAACTTAACAAAACAATCAGTGAAATCTGGTATTTCTCTAAAGAAGATTTTTAGACATAAATCATGAAATTATTTTCAGATTATAATGGGCCTAAGAATAAAATAAAACCAAAAACTGAAACACACTGTGTGAGTCAGTTCAGATAAGAAAAGGTTTATTGCCATTGTCAATGAACAACATTCACAAACATAGGAACTTGTTTTGGCATTAAGGTGCAACATAAAACACTGAGCAATAATAAAAACAACATCTATGAAATCAAAAGGGCATGCATTAAAGAAAACAATTTAGATTTAAATATCGTATAAAATAAAAATAGGCTTACTATGTTCACAAAAATGTACAGTTAAATGTACAGTTGTAGTGCAGAAAGTGACAGTGCAGTGAGTGATTACATTGTAGTTAAAGTGGCAGGTGTTTAAGAAGTGTTCATGAGTCCAACGGCAGAGGGAAAGAAACTATTCTTGTGGCGGGAGGTTCTGGTCCGGATTGACCGTAGCCTCCTGCCTGAGGGGAGTGGCTCAAATAGTCCATGTCCAGGGTGAGAACTGAACATTTGGACTTGAGATGTCACACCTGACAGTCTCATCGACTGCTCGCTTCATGTTCTCCCCGTGTCTGCGTAGGTTTCCTCTGGATGCTCTGGGTTCCCTTACCACTAAAAACATGTACAATTGTATACAGGTGTATGAGTGAGTGTGTCTTGAGAATGAATGAAGGACAACGGATGGAAAATAGCCCAGGGCTACAATCCATGTTTACAGAATGTATTACATGTATGTTCATTGCCATGAACTGTCTTGGCCAAATAAATAAACAAACAAAACTGGTGAAATGGAAAGAAAACCCGGGTTAAAACTGTTATTCTTTCAAATCTTCTATTCAATTTACAGCTCTGAAGTACTTGGATTGTTCTTGATCCAACAGCTCCCAACATTTGATTCTTCAGAGGATTGTGGACGAGGGGAAAATCTATACAATATTAACAGTTTAATTTTTTGTTTATTTGAAACCTATATTAAAAGTGCTTGCCGTGACTTGCCTGAAGCATTTTGTACGTGTTAATCTGCTGTTACTATTGGAAGACAAACACACGGCAAATTAGTTCATGATTAAAAACCATGGGCGCTTTACGGCTATAATTATGGCTCAAGTTCTCTGACACTCTGGAGACCTTTTGTCACACGAGCATAATCCACATTACCAAACAAAACAACCAACTTTGCATCTTTTTCCCCCTTCCAATGTGATCCGCATGGCTGACAAATTAAATGAGCGAATGCAAAAGAGTTCTAATTTATGCACAAGTCATTCACATTTTTACGTAATAAGCTCGGGGTCTCGAGACAAAATTAAGCACTGCAATTAAAACAACAAGCCCAATCTTGGCTTTCTCTCTCTAGTTCTCTCTAAAACCGCTTCTTGATTTTTTGTAATGCTGCAATCCCCCTCGCCTCCCCTCCTTTTCCTGTCAGTATCTCAACCTCATAATTAGCCAGCATTAATTAGATGCACTGGCATAATTGTTAATCATTGGTTACGCTGGAAACATCTTGGAAAATGAACAGAATGCTAAAGCGTTAGGCACAAGTGAAACAAGGGCTCAGTAGCGGCGAGGAACAGAGAGCCATGCACAAAGACAACCGAGCCGTGTTGGAAAATGCCTTTTGAATGAGTCTGGAGCGTCGAGCTTGTTACTTTGCCCAGAGTTCATACTGCAGCGCGAGTACTTTTAAAGGCTGTGCGTACGCAGCCGCTTTTTCCTAAAACTAATGAATGTTTATGGAGTTTTAAGATATTTGTACTCTGTAGTCTATTTTATAATGCGTGTAAAATAGTTCACACTGCATCAAAGCGTAGAGCCACAAACGATTACCAGACAAGGCACTATTTCAAAAAGGTATTTGACAAGGTATTTGTTTTTCATAAATGTTACCATCGCTAAAGATCACTGATAAAGAACATGCAACAGCAATAATGAAATAAAAACTATAACCGCTTTATAGATCTTCAAAAAGTATTTCTTTCAACAATTCTTTGGCCCCAATACCAATCGTTCGTACCTATCGTAAAACCAATCCATTGTAATTTAGTCCCAAGTTTGGACGGAGTTCCACTGAAGCCATTTCGAAATGAAAAAAGACCTTCCATAATGAATTTAAATAGATAAAAGTGTCAGGTTCGTCCTTTTTGGAAGTATTTCATTTAGTTAGTAAATGCCTAATTTAGTTAATACATGCCCTTGAACACTATTGATGAAGACATAGCTCCCCTTTTTAATAGAATATCCAGTTTCAACCAAAAATGTAAAAATGGCAACCACATTGTGTTGAAAATTAGGCGACAATGAAACAAGAGATTCCACATTAGAGTTTATACCTGACTCCAAGCGGCTAATTAGATTTAAACATGTTTAGAACAGTGAGATAAACATAAGCGGGTGGGGAATACGACCTCGACACCCCTCTTACAAAACACGTCTGGCCCTGTTGTCTGATGGGTTCTGGTCTGTTCTGTGCAACACAACAACACACGATAAATGCCATGAAATGTGAAAGCAGGAGTGGAGTTTTCTGGTATAGACTGGGGGCTTTGCTCTGCTGCTCTGTCCGTCTCACATTTCTGTTTAATCGAATGGCAGCTCATGTGTGCCTGCTCTCGCGAGGCTGCTCCTGCGATAAAACATAAAAACAACACACAACCATTTCATCGTCTACGGCTTTAACGGGACCCTCGCCACCCGATCAGCAGCCTGGCTTTACTGAGGCATGTGGGTGTTTTTAGGAAGTTATCTGGCTTGTTTATTTACTCATCTGCAGTCTCGTTTCATGGGATAAGCAAAAGTGGTTTTATGTTTAAAAATCTTTAAGTAATGCCTAATTGCCCAAAGCATGAACAACGAGCCCGCCCTCCAGTTTGATCAACATCCTCGCTCAAGGTTACATTCTGCTCCTGCTATAGTTGCTCCAGCAGCACTGAAGAATGCACATGTCATTATTTGACATGTGCATTCTTCACTATAACTTCAAGATGAGAACAGTATCAGAAAAACAAAGTACGACCAGATTTTCAAATGAAAAAAATGTAACCTTATTAACCTTTTTTCTTTTTTTTTTTCCTTTTTTTTCCTTTTTTTATGTATTCGTTTTTGTCCACCATCTGATAAAAGGAAACTATTAAGCTGCGAGGAATGTTAAATATAAAAATCAGACATTCTGAGCCCTACAAAAATAATTACCAAAATGATTAGGCCTTTTATTGGGATTCTGACTGGACTTTTTTTTAAACTTTATTATAATCTAATATAATCAAGTTTTTATTGATTAGCTTCACCTTAAAAAAAAAAAAAAAAAAAAAAAAAATTAAAAAGAAATGGTCAAAAGCCAACAAATGCTCAAACTAGTGTCAGTCAGACCATCCCTCCAGACAGTTTGGCTCCTCCTTATATTTACCAAAGAAAATCTAGGTGGTATTTTACATCAGACTATCTTAGGCTAGAGCTTTTGACCACTTATAATTATTAAAGTAAAGTAAAGTAAAGTAAATCGAGCATCAGAGACCAAAACTACTTTGCTTCAGCTTCACAAAGAGTGCAAATTCAGTTTGAATTGGGGCTTAGTCAGGCCAGGTATTTTTGGAAAGATAGGCCCTAAGCTTAAAGAGTAAGTAATTCATAGTTAAATACTAAGCTTTAGTACTCTTAAATGTATGTGCAGCACCTACAAAAATGACCTGCTGCTGTGTGTGATAGAATGGTAGGAAACACTAGCTATGTTTTGGTTGGAGCGAAGGGTTTAGATTGCTAGTGCCTTCTTCAGCAGAAAGGATTCAAATCAGATTTTCAGTAATGGGATTCAGACATTGTGGGTCTTGGGTTTGCACGCAATCTTTCCCAGCTCCCTCACCTCCTTTGAAAAAAGTCTCCTATTTTAAAATGATCCACCGTACATGGCTTGTTTGTGTCCTGTTGAATAGTGAAAACATGTAAAACAGTGCCTGCCAGAGCTCCTCGCCTGTTCCTGTGTGGGAAAATGGGAGTTGGTAGACGTTGGCATGGCGTTCAGAAGTCTGCCTGCATCCTGCCGAGGTTACACCGCTCATTCTTTATTCTCCATGTCAACGGCCCGTAAATGTTTATCGCTTGCTGGTAAGACCTCCGCTATTCAAATGATCTTGTCACAATGCATCCCTGAGCTGGAATAAAGTCCTTCTTTATGGGAGACAGTAAACAGTGGTGGTGTGCTTTGCAGGGAACAATAGCATTTATAAGAGTCCAGTAGAGGCCATGTCCAAAGGGGTCCATAAACTTTTCCCCATTGTGATTTTTTAATTTATTTTTTTTCATGCTAGTCTGCTTTCCTCTGGCATTGTGCAGTTTTCCAACATCTTTTTAGTTAATCTAACTGTGATCAGAAAGAAAAGTGAATGCGTCTGATGCAAAAATCTCACCCACGGTTCTTAATAAAAATAAAACATAGGTCATGAGCTGGAGATGGGTTCAGGAGTTTAGTTGAGCTGCAAGAGACTGGCCGAATTTAGAAGATTAACACTTTAAAATAAAATGTAGGTTGCTTTGTTTGGTAAAGTAAAATAAATCACAGCATTACTGTCAGACTCTTGCAGGTTAATCTAGCTGAGCAATGTCTGTCTATTTAATTCAATGGCACAATGCTAACATTCGGAATTGCAATATCACTTTGAAAGCTGTCTCGCTTGAATGCCCAAGTAAAACTATTATCAGTTTTAATCCACTTACGTTTCTAGGAAGATAAGAAGAATTGACTGCTTAAGTGTATTACTGTACTGTTTAAAATGTCAGTAGTTGGGCTGAGAAACAATACGGTGGAAAAATGCTTTGAACACAGCGTCGTAGTCTGGTCGTTCTTGCTCCGCCTTTACTTAAAAGGGACTGTGAACTTTTTTCCTGTGTGTTTATTTCGCCAGCTTAGCCCAGCACTCTACCCGCTCTCCTCTGGCATTACATGGCTTTTTCCTCCCGTCCTTTCCCAGGTTTTGGCTGAGATCGGGCCCGCGCTGAGCTCTCCTCTCTATGCAGCGCCATGAGCCTCGTAATCCGCCATCGATCCTGCCCTGAGTTGTTGCTGTCAGCTTTCTGGAAAAAAAGAAGACAGAAAGAAAAACAAAGCACAATTCCAATTAGCGAAGGGTATAAATGGGGGTATTATTACAGTGTGGGGGTCCAGTTTGACGGAGCATGGCGCGTGTCGCTGTTCTCTCAAAGTAAAGCCCGTTGGAACGCTAAGGGATTGCACTCTACCCATTTTGCCAGCCCACACCATAGCCTTCTCGCCAGCTTAGACCCGCAAGACCTCACTCCAAGCCAAGTAAGCACTCTATTTGAATGTGACTATAATCCTAATTACACACGGACAGCCTATCAGTAAGAACCTGACTATACCTGCTATATATAAACCTATATCGACATAAATGAAGCAGCTTTCAAAATGTCCGCTGACTGGCTGGGAGCGCCCAAGGACAGGCGAGTGAGATAACCTTTGTAAGGAGCACCGCGGCTACATTGTGCCTTTCAAAGCTTTTGTCCCATCGCTAAGTCTCACCTTTGAGTAATTCATTGGGCAACTTTAGCTTCTTTGCTCTCCTTTCACGGCGCCATGGAATACAATGGTTGAATTTGAATAAGAAAGAGAGTCGTTTTAAAAAAGAAGTGCACACTCGTTTTGTCAGGATAATAGACACGAGCCTGATTCCACATCTTTTTATGCTTATTGTCGACAGTAAATATTCTTCCATCTATGTTTTGAGCGCTACTTTTATGCATGTTAACTGACGTTTCAGACCAAACCACCAAGGAATAAATGGGACAATTTAGACAGATTTATATTTGTGACGATTTTCCATTTTCAGGTTTGCGATTGCACATTTCTTTGACAGAAGATTCTAAAAGAAAATAGCTGAATTACTGAGCATACGTCTCTATGGACTCATCTCCTAAGTAAGTGAAAAAAGTGAGGCTTAACTGAGTCTTCGCAGTCCGCCCTAAAGTGTTTTCAGAGAATTGAATTACACCCCTTTGGAGAACTAAGCCACAAAGAAAAAAAATATGAAACTGGGAGAAAAGTGTGTGAAATGAAGTTTTTCTGGCACTGCACAGAGCAAACACGGGCTCTGTCGGCTCCGAGAGAGAGAGCTACTGTACGGCGCGTTACTATGGCAACAGCCAAACCACAGTGAGGCGCACGAACGCTATAGCCTGATTGTCACAAACACGGTCACCGGGACCTGGCTGTCAAGCTGCTCGGGGAAAAGCACTCACAGCACTTACAGCCTTTTCTATTTTCTTGGTTTACTGTAGGCTTTTCCATCCACCTTCCAAATCCGCCACGTGAAGGACGGCCTAGCACAACGCACTTTGGTCGTTTGTTCTCGGGAAACTCGGCAAAGCTGCGTGAGCGTCTGAAGCTGCGCTGGTTTGTGGCATCAAATCTCAGACAATGCAAAAACTGGCTTAATGATCCGATAACTGTCATATACTTGGAAAAACTGTACTTCAAGTTTGCAGACAGATGGAAACAAATTTGGGAACCCTTACTTGCCCAGATGGACTGGGTATTAAATAAAATAAAATAAAAATCTCAGCCAATGCATGTGTAATATTGACAAAAATGGGTTTTATTTAATTGTGGGGCTCCTGTAAATACATGTTTACATAACGGTTGTTTATGGGGTCTTGGATTGCATCTTTGTATTGCACTTTTCATAAAAGCTATGCAGTGTTTGATGTCTATGACAATGACAAGAACATATTCATTCTGAACCTGAATTTATATTTGAAACCCAGGAGAAATGTTCTAAAAATGTCTTGGTTCAGGTTCAAGATGTGAATGGACCGTAAAATGAAAAAACTTATATCACTTATATTCTTGTTGAAGATTGCACTGCAAATTTCTCATCTTTTTGCAACTTTACTGTTTACTTATTCTGTTGATTATATTTAAAATGCAAATAGTCTATACTGTCAAAAGAACAATTTCCATACATTGTAGATGTATTGCCCACCTCTTCTTTCACTTTTGAAGCCTGCAGGAGACAAACACCGTTCACCGTTGTCTTGAATGTGCTGATTACGTGTTAAATGCCTCTGTATTTAACTGTTTTTCTCGTGCTGTGACGCTGCAAAGCTTGGAGGTGTTTAATAAAAGCGAGGCAGGGTACGGGTGATCTTTGCCTGTGCCGTCCCGGAGGAGGAGGACGGAGGGACAGCGGCCACCTGCCAGTGGGAGTTGTGCACTTTATCTGAGCCATGAAGAGACGGAGTCAGGCCTCCACAGACCAATCAAACTGCTCCAACAGCTGGCTGCATGCCCTGCCGAGCCTTCCCTGCATCCATCTCCTGTCTGTGCCTCGCAAACACTCCCCCTGCCTCCCCGACCAACCACACAGGCCGCTCCTCACCCACAGCGACAAATATTTACTGCTCGGAATCATCCTGGATTCATTAGTCCAAGTTAAATGGCGATGCACTGCAAAAAAAAGAGTGTATTCTGGGGATAAAACAATCAAATTCAAATAGAGCAGTTTTCAAAGTGCTGCACAGAAACAAAAAACAATAAAAAAACAGCCAAATGTATGATAAGTGCTCAATTTGCTCTTACTAGTCCTATAACAGTCAAATCAAACCCAAGCTAAATCATAAAACCATAAAATAGCTATTGCTCGAGAAGAGAAAATCTGTTCAAAACTAGGTCTAGACTAGAAGGGTTTAGTTGCTAGTTTACTACATAATACAGAGAAAATTAAACTTGATTTTTCGCTATCATTCATTTGGTAAAGAACATTCGGATATTTTTAGGTAATTTAATCGGCAATTTCGCAAATAACATTTCCCTCCTACAAACTTTTCTACCGCCTGAGTATGAAAAATCAAGAAAATAAACTAAAACCATCCACACTGTTTTTGAAATATCTGCCAGTGGAAAGAAGTGAACTCAGACAGAATCCTCCTTTCAAAAAAATAAAAAAATAAATAAAAATAATAAGAAATACAATTTCAAGTAAGTTCAATTAACATAGAGTATCACAGGCATATTTTTCAGCCTTGCAGTCCCTCTTCTCCCGCTCTTGACCTGCCCTCTCGCCCCAAAGGCATAATGCGGTTTATTACAGACATGTGAAGACTTAATTAGATGTGTATAATGCATGCTGTCCAGGGACCGCTGCTGTTTAGCGTCTGAAAAACCAGGGCTCGTTTAAAACTGGCTTGTGTTAACAGGCTGCATTAGTGAATCTCTTTGTGTTGTGTTAGCGATGAGCGTCAGCATGGTGGTTAAAGTACGGCTTGCTCCTCATTATGACAGCAGGCGTATACCATGCTTTGCTAGCCAGAAAGAGAGGGAGAGCGGAGTCGGGGTAGCGCTTGCAATTTACAGGCAGCTTTTTTGAATAATTGGCTCACTCTACGGTAAGGAAAAGCGAAGAGTACGAGGAGCAAGAAGTAATGAGCGTCATCATTAAACAAATACTTCTTGACACACCTTTTGGCTCTGCATTTGACAAGCGCAGTAATGACAGCTGGTGCATTTATAAATGTGTGGAAACTTCTCCCTTGAAACTCACTCGTACAAACAACTTCTAACGCTCCCCAGAACCTCCTCCGTCTCAGGAGAAAAATCATTACAACAGATATAGCCCTCATTGCTCCACGCTGGAGAAAGCCGTAAAGATTAGCGATTTGATTAGAATCTTTACTGCAAACACAGAGAGCGAGTGAGAGGGGCAAGAACGCCAAACCGTTAGCGATGAGGAAAGATTAGCTTTAACCGGGAGGACAAAACAAGTCCAGTGAAAGGGATCTCGCACAAAAGATGAGGTGTAAAAAAAAGTGTTGCTGCTGACTCGAGGAAATATTTACGACCCCGCAGTAGGTGTAAAAATGCGAGTGAGTGAGGCAAACGGAAACAAAAAGCTCAGATCAATAAATCGATGGCGGTTCACAGGAACGGGAGATACGCTGACATTTGTCCTATGCGTTATTGGTCCGGTGGACAAGACGATGGCCCCAGGTTGACACAGCTGACAGCCTCGGTTTCACCTGTATGAATCTAAAGACGATACAGCCGCACAAAGGGAAGTGGCATTGAGTCCAGCCAGTTTGTGTCAGAGGTAGCCACAGTCTGATCTGCTATGGATCGCCACTGGAGGCTGAAGTCGGAGCAAGTTTTTACAGTATGTTGAAAGGAAAAGGACAAAAGGAGACAAAAGTTTGACAAAGAGTAGGTTTGCCAAGGCCAGAGGAAGTTATTTTCTCTTTCAAATCTGTCTGCACTGACTGGTTATCAGACCCCGAAACTTTATCAGAAACTTCTCGGAATGCAGTAATTATTAAATGTATTTGATTCTATTGCATGTTTTAAGTCATATATTTCCATCTTGTTTCAGCGTTACTTTTCTTGTTGTTCTGGTGTATTCAGATTTGAAATTAACATTTGGTTTGTGACTTGATAAACAATAAATTTAAACCAAAAACAAATTTTTGGTCGAGTAAAGGCTTGACCGTTGCATCGATTTGTGTGGAGGGGCATGGAGATGGCAAAAGTTCTCAAATCATATGATACTTATATTTGACCAAAAGTGTCCAAACAAGACACTTTGTCAATGTTACATTGTATACTTACTACTTGTATACTGCTCTGGTCCATATAATGCTTTATCTCTAAAATAATTAGTCAACTAATAAATACTATGGTCAACTAAGATGCCATTGACATATAAATCGACCAAATATCTAAAAACTTATAGCCTTTAGTCTCATTTGGAATTAAAAATATTATGCATAATTTATACTGGGCTCATATTATCAGCTTAGAATTAAAGACAAAACATGTAAACCTCAAATATTGCCTCTGTGGTCATGAGGGACCAGAGTTTAACAATGTCTGCCAAGGATGTTGACACATGATCTCCTTAGTAAACATGTCCCAAGGGTCAAAAGGATTCTACTGGCAGTAAACCGATTCAAGTGCAGCTATCAGCAAAATCCAGTCTGCAAACTATAAAAAATACTGATTTAACTTTATTTTAAGGCTTGCTTTTTCATGTTTATCTGTTTATTTTCTTTGGATTATGTTGCATAATTTTCCATTTATCCTGGGGTTGGATTAAAAGTTTTTAGATCAAATTACCATGACCTTTTTGCACTACAATATATAATGCTTACATAAAACTATGCATTTCTGACATTAAGCAAAGGCGTACCATATACAGCGGATCCAGGTGGCCTATATGGTAACCTTGGAGACAATAAGCAATGCCGCCTTGAAGCACCAGGGAGCATATATTAGGCAAATAATTGGTAAGTGACATATTGAGAATGGCTTTGATTGCACAGGCAGGGGACGTGCTTATCGGAGCTACTCGGGAAAACAACAGTAAACACAGGTGGCCGCGGCGTGATGACGACTGTGCAATGAGCAATAAAAGATCCATTGAAGGCTCCGACACGCAATGTTTTTTCAACAAATGGCCCGTCATATGTGTCCTGGAAACACAAACAAAGCAATTTTACTCTTAAATGTGTAAACGTCGTGCCCATGTCAATTCAAGTGCAGTGATGGAGTATCTAGTGTCGTAAACGGTGTGTATATACGCTGAAAATGCACATGGGTAAGAATAGTGCGGTTACATGTACACATTAAATTGTTGGCCGTTTCTTTCGCGGTCACTGTCAGCCAATCACAGCCTGAGGCACTTCCAACTCGGAGACAGTGACCTTTCAAACTCTTCTCCTTAATTCTGCTGGTTATTGCCATCTTGTCACCGTTAGTCGTTCTATTACTTCCAAATAATTGAAATCGTGTAAAGATATGTAAGTAAGCATGTATTTTAGGGAGAACAGCTTATCCGTAAAGTAGGGATGCAGTGAAATACAATATTTTCTTTAATTTGTATTCCCTTATTCATTAACTCTTGTATATGACCAGTTTGAACTAGAACTTTCTGAATGATAAACTTAATGTGACATAAAAAGCAAAACAAACTGTATTGTTCTGCAAGTAAAAATCTCAGTTATTGTTGTTATACAATTTTATCAGAAACTAAATAATCATCAATAAATCAACAGATCTTGACATCCCTAGATTTTGCTTCGGATTAAGACAATTTATTTTGAGCAGCATCAGACAATCAAAATGAAAAACTGATCACACTACAAACACGGTGGAGCCCATTCACAAATACGTGGTACGATATAAACGACACGGCACACGCAACTCTGCAAAACTAATAAAGTTACCAAGCGTACATGATTTGTGTACAAATCACTACAAGCCGTATTAGATGCCGTACGCTGTAATAATTCACGTTTATCGCTGTACAAATTAGTTTGAATATGCAGTAATTGAAAGGATTGCTGTGTCTAAACATGCCAAAACCCCACAAAATGTTTCTAACGATACAATAATACAATCGGTCTTTCCTCATGTGGGAAATCCAGCAGATGAACCCAGTCCGTCTTTGGCTTCCTCTCTCAAAGCGATGGACTAACTGCCCCTGGCTTTCAGTGAGCTCTCTATCTTTGACTGAGGAGTAAATGGATTCTGCAGTCCCTCTGTTATTCATATAGCTCATAAAGGCTGATAGAGCAATGCATTATTAATATGTGATAAAACTTCTAATAGGTGTTTTTATTTGGGCTTCAAAATGCATTCAAGACTTTCCGGGCTATGTAAAGTCTAGCACGATCTTATATCTAATTCATCGACGCAGGAGGTTATTTTGATTTTGTACGCCTTCATAAACATCAATTCTGTTAAAAAGGTTTAAAGTGAATTTGAGAAATCATAAAAAGCAAAAAAGTATAAATAAAGTTCCATTGATTCAGCAGCAATTTATTGTATTATTTTTTTTTCTTCTGTGTATTCTCATCAAACTAATTAAAATCTTTTCACTCTTTACTTACGTTCATAGTTAAATGATTATTGTGAAGAGCTAAGGTAATAATGGAGGAGGACGACAGGCTTGGTGTATGTACGGCTTGAAGCAAAAGACAAAAGACAGAGCTAGAAGGAAGACAGCTGAAGACATTGAGGTTATGTTGATGAAAAGGATGAAAAAGATTACTTTAGAAGGATAGCTCATGTCAGATGCTTTGAAAATTCTTTGAGATGGTTTGGACAAGTACAGAAAAGAGATGATGAATATCAGGTAAAAGTATGATTAAGTTAGTGAGGGAAAGGAGGCGGCCACAGAGGATGGTCATTTCTTGTGACAATCAATGAACAGAAAGAAATATATATATATTTATGTATATATATATATATGTATATGTCTGTATAATCCCTCATTCGTCCAGGAGTAGTCCATTGTAGAAAAGTAACACAATAGTTGTAGTCATCTGGACACTGTTTTGAAAATCAAGATCTCAATCTTCCCACTCGGAGAACCTGGTCTGAGAACTCAGATTTAGTTTATGCTACTCTGAGCTGCGTTAGCCTGCCCTTTACCAGATAATATTCTATTTTCTTAGTCTATTTGTTTACACTGTCAACCAATCTTCTTTGTTACCCTAACAGCCCTCTAATTGGCCATTGAAATCCTATTGTTTTTGCGCTGCCCGTTGGTTGAGTGGTTAAGGTCTTTCATCCCCACTTCACGCTCAGCTGTCCTGTCTAATAAAGCCAAGGGGCCAAAAAATCCTTAAAAGAATAAAAATCCTTTTGTTTGCTGTCTGCAGTTCCCTCGTCACTGATGAGTACCTGATTAGCATATGACTGTACAAAACACAGTTGTAGACAGCCGTTAAATTGGACCTTAAAGCACCATTTTAGTTTGTTAAAAGAGATAATCCCTCTTTCAACAGTTTGTGTTCACAGTGCGGTGGGAGCCTGCCACAACCTGTTGGGAATCTCACAGCACAAATATACAGTATCCAACAGTTTCAGACATTTTGCAGTTGTAGTTATGTAGAGAGCATCACCATAATCATATAGAGGCGTAAAAGTGGCCAATACCAGACGTTTTTGAACTTCAATGGTAAAAAAGACTTTATTATCATAAAAGAACCCAAGCTTTACCTTACACTTTTTTTGTCAATCTTTGTAGAAGCTCTTTAAAACAAAGCTCTTGGTCTAGAATGAAACCAAGGTATTTATTGTTTGAGACAAACTCAATAGAGTTTCCCTGGCTCTCTGTTTTTTATTCAGGCGGATACCTAATTTAATACGATAGCTTGAGTTTGTTTCTGAATTCAGCATTAACTTCAGGCATTTCCACCTGGTTTGCCCCACGGAGAAAGCTGACTTTAAAGACTCGATGGCTCGTCCCAGTGAGAATGAGCTACAGACCCTCACCATAAGTTACACAGTGAACATTTGGGATGACAATGTTTTCAAATCAAATAGTCATTTTCAGCTTTTTCTGTTTGGCTGCATTTTAATTTATGGATTTGAATCGATGTAATATAAAAGCAGCAACAAAACAGACCAAAAGGCAGTGTTGTTTTATGTATAATGAAATACATCATTGTTGTTTTTTGTGTGTAATGAAATGCAAATGTTTTTAATTTCACCTAAACAGTTAAAACTCACTTTGGCATAAAATGTGTGCACTGTTGACTGAACAAACTCCCAAATTGTTGCAAAAACACCCAAACTCATTCTCAGAGCTGGAGTGCGGGGCACGCAAACAACCCCAGAGAGGTACCAACACAAAACAAAT
Source organism: Chaenogobius annularis (assembly GCA_015082035.1). Classification (NCBI taxonomy): domain Eukaryota; kingdom Metazoa; phylum Chordata; class Actinopteri; order Gobiiformes; family Gobiidae; genus Chaenogobius; species Chaenogobius annularis. The sequence continues at coordinate 1,740,097 of BJKM01000013.1, read as the reverse complement.
CATGGCTTAATTTGCTGTACTTTTGTAATTTAATTTCACACGCGGCGCACCAATCATACATCAAACGTGTCAGACTTACAAATTTGTGAGCATAATTTGTTATCGACACAACAGCGAAACAGAATAGGAAAAAGAAAGTGTGAAAGTGGAAACATTGGAGCAGCCTGTTTTAACATCGCAGGTGCAAAATGTTTGGCCCAAATGCGACGCGTTGCATGTGTTACGGTGCGTGTGAGAGAAAACTGCTCATTTATTATCCTGTAACTACAGCGTGGACGCGGTACATCATTCAGTTGTGGGATGAAACGGAGAAAGCGTCCAGTGATTTGAGGGATGTAGCGAACACAAGAGCGCACTGACACAAAGTTGACGTCCTTCGTTTTAATCACTGTGACGTCTGTGAGAACCGTGTTGGAATAAGGTGAATCAAAGAGTTCATTCAATACATTAAAAACATCGAGGCCTTCAGCGCCAGCCAGCTCTGTCAGAAGAAGTTGTGTATTTTACTTATGTCACTCTGCTTTTGTAAGTTAAAATGAGGTTGGATTTAGGAAACAGCAATCCAAAATCAAAATGAAAGTAAGAGAAGACGTCCTTCAAAGCATATGTATGATCTATTGATGGAAATATGGAGGATTTTGTGGCCAGTAAGAGACTCAAATCAAGATCTTATTTAGTTCCAGGTGATATTATTATTTGTCCGCTATTCTTCATATAATTACATTACAATTACATCAAATAGGGACATCATGATTAGTAGGTTAATAGATAATCGTGATTATTCAGGTCACAATATAATCAGAGGACCAAAAAAATAATTATCCTGACAATTTAAATGCACAATTGATTATTTTTTGTTCAATATGTAGCCCAAAAAATAGACCTAAATGTAGAGACTTTATAGATTTTAGATTTTATATGGCTGTTTTTGTCACGTTTAACTTTATTTTGTCTGTCAGAAAGTCAATTTTTGTAAAGTCGGTCACAAACTTGAGGGACTTTAACACGTTAGACCATGAGAATGAAAGAAAATGTAAGATTTCACTTTTGTTTGGTCTCAGTCTAAACAATGGTGAATAATAACTATAATTGTAACACTAAAATTTGATATTGCGACTTCCCTAACATCAAATAAATAAATACAAATGCTGCAGAAGACGCAGACGTATTTCACTTTCAATTAGTCTACAATTGTATCTATTTTGTGCATGTGTAAAGTGAAAGCTGGTCGTGCTAATTGTTGTTAATTTGTGTGCAAATCCAGTCCCAATAGTTGTTCCTCCTTGAAAAATCCAAATGCGGCATAACAGGTCACAACACCAAACTTCACTTTTCAAGCGACAACAAGGCTTTTGTGCGAACCCATTATACTTTTGTGTAATTACTTTTGAGCGAACTCTTTCAATGCTCATGACTAAAGTAATCATCTGGCCGGAGCCTCGAACAATGCCCAAACGACTTTCAAAATGATAATCAACAAAGTAAAACATTTCATTTCAGCGTACAGAGTTGCCTGCAGCTTCAGCGCTGTGTTTTAATTAATTCTGTTGATAGAAACGCAATCTGAGGTGGTCCAAACAAACACTACCTCATGTTTTCGTAAAATAACATAAACAGGAGCTTTAGTGACTTTCCAAATCCGTGCGCTGTACATATCACGAGCCCTGCTTAAACCGGCTTTCATTTCCCTCTGTTATCGTTCTGTTTTTACTGCTCTAATGTGAAGTCCGTCTCCGAGGAGTGTTCAATGAGCTGCTGATTAGATTAATAAAGCGACAGATTGAATGTTTTCGTTTACAGGTCGTTCCCAAAGCCCCCGCTCTCCCGCCTTCCTCCCCCTCCTGTGGTCTCGACACAGGCCCGGGCCAGTGAAGACATTTGTTGCCTTTTGCCGATGCTGATGGGTCCCTTGGGTGCGTGTGTGGTCGGCTTACAGATCTGCACAGACAGGCTGGTCATGCAGCAGTGAGATTTCTCAATTTTCTATCAATACTCTCTGTCCCTTTTTATATGTTTATAGTGTACCGTGTTTCCCAAGCCGAAAATAAATATATCAAATAAATGTATGTCATTACAAGCTTGAACAATCCATTTTAGTACATCGCTTTTTAGCAACATAATATCTTTAGCATGTTTATTTCAAATCAAAACGCTTCTTGGGACTTTAGTGTATTGTCATTTATGTTTATTTGTTTGTTTTTAATGTTTTGTAGTGCACTCTGAGCTTTTTGCAAATGTTTTTCAATGTGGACTTCAAACTACAAAAGGCAAAGAAACTAAACTGAGATCAACTTTAAAGCATTAAGCAGTTTATTTGTGAGGAAAGCAAACGTAAGGGGGTTTTATAGGCTATAGTCTAGGTCAGGAGTGTGCAAATATTTTTCCCTGAGGGCCGCATTTTGAAACACAGAAAACGTGACGACAAACTGAATCTTTCCTTTTGATGAGCCAACCACACCTGCAATAAGGCTTGGAACATTAATATTAAGTCGGTATCACATCAAATGTTCGTCTGTCATGTGCTTAAAGCCTTGGTTAAATTGTGTGCGCTGAAAGGGATTGACTGTAGTTTCAAGGTAGGAAACATTTCAAACCAAGACATCTGAGCACTGATTTTTGAAACTTAATTACCGTATTTTCCGGACTTTTAGCCGCTCCCCTATATAAGCCGCATTTGCTCTATTTTTTAAAAAACGATAATAAAACAATACATAGGCCGCACCTTTTGTATAAGCCGCAGAAACTCTTTCCTTGACTTTTGGCATCGCATGAGCGCTTCTCGCTGTCCCCAGCGTCTCACCGTACATTCATTGATGTTAAGCTTGCGTGCAGCCGCGCGGTTTCCTAGCAAGATCGATGGCCTTCAGCTTAAAACTTGCTTCATACGAACTTCTTCGTTTGGGTTCCATAATGATGGGGCAAGATTAATTTGTCGTCCGTGTTCTATTTGCTAGCTGAATAAAAAAGCAACATCTGCTTCTTTGCTTAACTTTTCTGTAGTTTTGATTCTTAATTCCGGTTAGTTCGCCCCTAGCGGTGAAAGAAAAAAACCACAGAAAAGCCGCAGCCTCTAAATAAGCCGCATGGCTCAAAACATCTGACAAAAGTAGCGGCTTATGGTCCGCAAAATACGGTAGTTATAACCTGAAACTGAAATTAAACTATTGTTCTCCCAGCCCCTCCCAAAATGTATTTATATATGAAAGTTGTTGTAGTGAGCACAGTCATAGGCACTAAATGCACTTTAGTGATTCATGCAATGATGCACATTCAGGGGAGGCAGAACCTCACCTGTCAATCTTGGGAGAAAAAAACGCAATTATAAATTAAAATAAATGTTAATATATGTCATCTGGTATGTATTATTCCTTTCCCTTTGAATCCAATATGGAACCATATTTTTTTTCAATTAAGAATATTAGAATTCCCACATGTCCCGTAACTCCCGTTCGAATACAGGGAGGAGGGGCGACGCGACCTCTAGGTGCGCAGTATAATGCCTCACAAACTGTGCTGTATGCGGTGCAGATAATGTGTCGCTGCCCCTCTGTATATAACAAATAAAACACCTTGACGATGTGCTCTGCACTTCCATATTCTGGATAATGTATGAAATGTATTTCTGAAATGTGTTTCGGCTCGCAGATTCATTATAAAAACTGCAGTAAAAGTTCACTCGGTGAGGCAAACAGTACGCCTGACTCATGGCAGAGGGCGCTTCTGAGCCCGTGGACTGTTGCGCTGTCCTCTTCGTTCTTGAACTTGTTTATTTCTTACTTACATTCCGATTTATCAAAATGTAACGGTAAGACCATAAACTTGTATTTATTTTGGCTTGAAATAGGCTGGAATTTGATTCAATTGGAGTTCACTTTGACCTTATATCAAATATGTCACATGTTTATGTAAAGAATGCTGAAATGAGATATAAAGCACAACTCATTGTCTGATGTCAATCGAATTATGTTTAAGGTGCTCTTTTGATTTCATTCGCATTGGTAAATCTGACTCTGAAAGAGTCAATGCCTCACTAGCCATGAACCTCAGTGCACGTCACTGGATTCATGTATATATGCAATTTCCTGTGTATTTGCCCATTTCTTGTCTGATTATGTCTGCTGTATCTGTTTTAGTGCGCTGTCATGTCTTAACCTGTGTGTGTTGTATACTGTTTGTTTACACTGGTGTATCTGCTTTTACCCCCTGTCCCGTGGGATTACGGATGGAAATTAGTTTTCAGCTAAATCCGGTGTAATTACAGCATTTGCTGTTCATTAATACATGCTGTCACATTCAAATAAATAAATAAACTAAACTTACTAAAAGGATTACACCAACTCTGTAGTTTTATGGTAATCACAACATTTATTGGCAAACATTTTCCATAAGACAAGAAGCTACACAAAAATGCAAGTCAACTTCCTATATAATTGTGTTTATATAAAACTCTTTCTCACACAATTAGTCAACTTAATCATGTTGACCTATACGGTGAGTTCTACTTTTACTTTTTAAGTTGGCATTTCCGGTTGGTAATTCCGTTCATTTCAATGGAGAACTAGAAATGCCTCGCAGTGTTTAAAAACTCGTCGACGTTGCACTGGTTCTGTGGCTGGAAAACGGCTTTGTAAACTATTACCTTTTTTCTGACAAGATCGGCAACCCTTTGCGAAATCATACAACCGGAACGAGGGATTATTGGCGCTGTCCATGGCAACTTCCTGAATCAGATGAATTGACCTAATTTGAAAGTGTGCATGCGCAAGGATATTACAAATAATTTAGTGTGGTTGGAAAGGCATTGGAAAATAAGGCCTTATGATTTTCTTATTTCCAGGGATATTTGCTGATATCCTGAGGAAGAACAGAATGAATGTGTGTCTATTATTACATCATACATACATTTGCATTTATTAAAAAAACATTTCCTGTTACGTATTTGGTTTGCATTTGGCTCATCTTTAGCGTTTTGCTCCAGTAAGCAGACCGGTTATGTTGCAGTGAGATTTCTCAATTTCCTTTTCTTTTTCTTCTTCTCCTCATGCAACTCATGTCCCTCCCTACAGCATCTTATTAAGTCGGCACAACACACATGAAACCTTCAGGGACCATCGGAGAGTTCGCAGCTGACAGCAACTGCAAGTGTAGCCGCTTTACTTTGATACATTTCTCCAGAACAAAACTTTTAACACGGATTGTTGTAATATCCCGGTGTTGATATTGCCTTTCTGTGTTATCGAGGTCCACCGAGGCTGTACGAAAAAAACATTATTCTATGAGATAATGGAATAAGGTTCGACTCTAGGCCGCGCTGCTTATTTCTTCAGCTGTATAATCACTGATATGACATGATATAATGTGACAAATGAAAAATATCACGTTTCAAAGCAAGCGGTAGTACGCATTCATCATTGTTCCGGAGAAATGCCCAAAGGGTGAAGCCGGAGTGCTCTACCTGCGACTCCAGGCCTATATCGATCAGGACTGGCAACACTAACTGCGCTCCTATTCATCCCACAAACAAAGCCGTCAATCTCAGACTTAGCGGTAGCATTGGCGCTACCCTCGACATTAAGCTAACAATATCATCCGTCTCTTAAGACACTTTTTTCCTGTAGAATAATCGGCTTGTCCACACGGGAATCCTCCTTAACCGGGCCCCTAAAGATGCTGAATTAAATTTAAAGTTTAATTAAAGCCTAATCAAAGTTAACGTGCAGACTGCTGCTTAAGCTCCAGTTCTGCTCACATCAGCCGTTTGAGGGATTCACCACCACATCGGACACATTATACAAGGCAAACACTCGGCTAACATCTGCAGTCAGGAATACATTATAACCCTTTGCGTAACTGTAATAATTTCAGCTGTGCAAATTTAAAGTAAATTGTTTTTCAAATACATATTGTCAAGGTTAATAGAATGTACAAGTGGAAGCAAAGGCTATCTGAGCTGAAATAACAAGATTAATCCATCCTCCGTCATCACCCTCGAGCGAACAGTGTATTTACGCCGCTAAGAAGCATGTCATTGTAATTAACACAAATGTAGCACACTAGCTAAATTTCGTTTTAATTTTGTTGGCCTAAGGCAGGTAAAACTAACATAAACTGTAAAAAAACACAAGTAACCCACACCCCAGCTAACCACAATGTTATTACATGTTATTACAGATGGTGTGCTTAGAGACACAAACAAAACCAGTGTAAATTCAGTCTGATCCAATCGGTTTATTATAGGCTACAGCCAATACATACGCACACATTTCAATTACGCACGGTGTGGAAAGGCAGTTTCCAGACCAGCCAGTCCCTCCCACATTCTGTTCAAATGCAGAAGGGATTGGAGTCGGACCATTGGGGGAGAAGGGGTCAAAAAATTCTCCAAGCATGGGCGGGTCCAACCACCGCCGCTAATTTGTGTCACTTGTCTCTCAAATGCGTAAAACGTCTGCACTAATTTTCTTTTTCTGAGCATTCAAAACAAAATATCTAACTTAATTTACCTCAGATTTAGTTCAGTGCGTCGCTTGTTGACTCTGCAGCTATCGGCGATGTTTCTCATTCCACTGTGTTATTTTCATTTTATTCGTGCCTCGTAAGACGCCATGTTTGTTTGGACACGACTGGACCATGCGTTTCTCTGATTGGTTAACCTGCCTGTCAATCACGCCCTTTGGGGAAATCGGAACGGTTGGATAAGATTCCAGACCAAAACGACTTTGTAAAGTATTTTCAAAGCGTGTGGTCTTGGCTGGCACTATCAGCGTATCTATCACTTTATCTCATTTAAATAGCTTTAAGAGATGGCAAATATCACTATCATTTTTAACAGTTTTAATGAGAGCTGCTTCTTCTGTGTTGGTTTTTCCATCTCTCTCTCACTCCGCCCCTCTCCTCCTCCCACAGCAGAGGACACTGGGCAGTATCCTGCTGCTGCTGCTGCTGCTGCTGCTGCTACTGCTGCGTGTCCTGACAGTTTTCAGGATTAGAGCTGTCCACAGCAGTGACTCATGAGAATATCTATCCATCTAACCAGGACTTTATTCCATTCACATTTGACTTTTCAGTAAAAGGATAAACGATATCGCAAAATCAGACGATCCATTTAAAACTTTTTGGATTCCTCTTGAAAAGCAGCTTTGTTTGCTTTGCACTAAAAACGCTCCCTAAACTGCAACAGCGGTATCATGCACACGGCAGAGGAGCGTGGGCTTTTTTTCCTCATTAAGTTTGTCCAGGAGCTAATGGCATCATGCTGCTAACACTGAGCTAACCTGGACTGGAGCTGCTCTTTTTTTCTCTCTGCACAAATACAGAAATGCACACCCTCAGGCTGCAGTCACAGACAAATCAAAACTGTTGACAGGGATCTATAGGTCAAGTTAGTTTTGTGAACATTTATTTCAAATGACAACTCATAACATGCAATAGAAATATGGGTAAAACTATGAGTAGCTGTGTAGTAATTAATATGTACCAGAAAGTCAGTGGAAATACTGTACGATTAAACAAAATGACACTTTTATCAGAATGGAGACGTTAGACAGACTCTTTTTAAACAGACTGATTGTTTGATTAATCATGATTTGAATCTGACCAAAAAAAGTGATTATTATATTTTCTATAATCAAGCAGCCCTAAGGCAAAGTGTCCCATTTGCCCGGGTAGTAGCACTGTGAATGTGAAATATTAATGAAAATAGTCCACTCTGCACTGTGTGGCCGACTGCTGTGCGAACATCATTAATGAATATGTATCGCGGCGTGTTGGGTTAAGCACCAGGCTCGAGGTCAGCGCAACAAAGTCACCGTGTCAGGAGTCCGGATCAGCACTTCTCTGCCCGGCCAAAATCTGAAAATCATATTGACACCTTAAACAAGCCATGAATTCATTGGGAGCGCTGAAAAAAAAAAATCCAGCTACAATGATTTCTCCATCAGTAAGAAAGCGAATGTGGGCATTAATAATTCATCGTGAGGGATTGATCGGAGGAGATGGCAGGATCTTGATGAGTGGGAGGGGTGGAGGAGTTTTTCTGCACATATGTTTGGCTGCACATACTGTATACGACGCACCCACCAGCACATATAAATGCAAATGTGCAATGGAAATAAAATAAAATAAAGTTTCTTCTCGATAAATATACATACGATCAACGCAGAGGTGTAAACATCTCCCACGGTGGTGTTAAAGCAGAACTGGTTTACAAATCACGGCTATGGATTTGCGTTATAGGGAAAGAAAATGCATAATTAATACTTCTTGTTTCGCTGTTTGTTTAAGAAGAAAATTCAGTTGTGTAGCTTTAGTTAATCCGTGTGTCTTTATTGTTGTTATAAATGCACTGGATTTTCTAACTGTTGATCTCTACAAAAATAAACTGATCTGAATTGAATGTAACGAGGAATCTATTAATCACAAGATATTTCAATGTAATAAAACTAATAATAATGAGATTTCCTGTAATTGTAGTTGTTGGTAATTTTACTTTTGACTGGAACTAATTCATTTTAAACCGCAATTGTCCAAGCTGACTCCCCATTTTCCTGACCCTAATTACCCACCGTGATTAGATTGTCAGCGAGTTTCAGAACTTTCAGAGGCCAGAGCGGAGTTTGGCCGTTACAGTGACAGCTAACAACATAGCATACTAACAGTTCATAGATTAAAAACTATTTATCACACACAACGGTCTCATTTTGACCCCTATAAGATCTGCTTTACACTATATATGTACTGTACGGGCACAAAGCAAATGTTACGTTATCACATTTACGAAATCTAATACAACCCCTAATTGATTTACACTTTTGCTTTTCCTGGGCAATGGGATCATTCATTAATTTATGTAACAAATGTGTGGGTTCTTACATCAAGGGAAGATAGAGAAAACCCACAGTAACACTGAAGGATAATAGACTTTAATTGAGATTGAGGATTAAGATTATAATTGACAAGCCAAACCAAATTGTCGATAGCTCGCTTCGCTGTGGCCTGTCCCACACAATAGGCATAAGTGCTATCCACTCCACCACAAGCAACTCAGCTCAGTGGGAGGCTTTCTAACCACTGCACCTATAGCCTCCACAAGAATATCTGATGACCTTACATAATATTATAGTTAACCATGAAATCAACCTTTAAAAGAACGGCACTGATAAAGGGCATTTACGTTCCATATTATTCCAGCCTGCTGCATAAACATGTTTCAATCTTGGAAAAAACAAAATATACAGAAAGCCATGATCTTTTTCAGTTAAACCGGCTCACACTGATCTGACTCTAGATGAACAAATAACAGTGATTTTTCCCTAATTCCCAAACTCCACAATAGGTTTCAGGTTCACGTTTCCATTGTGCATTTGCTCAGCTCCAACGCCGCTTTTCCGTGTAGTGGTTAAATAGTGCCTCGCTGCCTCGCTCCTCTCTGCTTTGAATCCACTTTATCCAATTATCTTGCAGGTGTGACATCACTGACGCTGAAGAAAGACCCGCAGGGAGAGAGAGAGAGAGAGAGAAAGTTTTCTGTATGTGAAATGATTCATTTGGGTGTAATGTGGGACCGGGATGGGGAACGGAAACTTGTAAAATTTAAAATGAAAAAAAAAGAAGAAGAAGAGGGAAAAGAGAGAGCGTGACGAGGAGAGAAAGCAGCATGAAAAGAGAGAATACAGAAAGAGAGCAAGAGAGGAAATAAGAGAAAGAAAGAGCAGAGGAAGGAGAGGAAAAAATTAGAGAAGGGGCAAGGAGAGAGGGAAGAATGAAGTAAAAGACAGAGAGAGGACAGACAGAGAGGGGGGAGAGAGAGAAAAGACAGATGAGAGATGGAAAGCGAGAGGACAGACATTGAGATAGATAGAAAGTAAGGTAAAGAGAGAGGGGAAAAAGGAGAGAGAGAAAAAGAAGAAATAAGACAGAGAGAGGGCAGATAGAGCGAGCGAGAGAATACATAAGAGAAAGAGAGGGAGGAGGTAAAGGAGAGAGAGGGGGCAAGGAGATGGAGAGAGAGAAAGAGAAGGCGGATAGAGAAAGTGAGAGTGAGAACAGGGAAAGGAGAGAGAGAGGGAGAAGACGAGCAAGAGAAGAAAAAGGAGAGAAGGGGCAATGAGAGAGAGATAAATTAAAGAGCGAAGGAAGGGGACGAGAGGAGAGAGAGGGTGAGAGCGGGGAAAAGGAGAGCACTGGGAGCGAGGGAACAGCGATTGAGTGAGAGAGCGAATGAGCGAGAGCTGCCGTTTCAACGAGAGATAAGCAAATGAAAAAGATGCAAATTTGGAAAAGTTGTTTTGAAGAAGAAGAAAATGAGCGTTTGAGCTAATTGGTCGCTGGAGAAAAGGTGCTGATGCAGAAGTTCCAGCCACCCACTCCCCGAGCAGGCACAAAACGCTGTGAGGCGCGTCGAAGCACCCTGCGTCTCCCGGCCCCCGCGCTAACAATAGTCATCCTCATCTGAATTCACAGCTAAACACATAAAGCATTATTTAGCCCGGGCCCTATCATCTGCACTGGAAGAAGACGGCCTTTGTGCGGGGCATGTTAAAAGCTCGCATTAGCCACATGAGAGTCCTGCTTTTTGTCTCTTTTGTGAAATGTGCCAATCTGGAGCCATTAGGAAGCGCTGCGGAGCCGGAGTGCAGGGATGTGGACTTGATGGCTTCCCTTCACTATCTACTGTATGAATGGCAGAGACTCCTGAAAAGCTATGAGGCATTTCTGAAAATGGTTTAGCTATGGTCTGTGTGGTTACCAGCTTTAGACATGCAAGATGGTTCTGAATGTGTTGTATTAGTGTTACGGTGGGGGGAAAGTGATATACATGCTAAAAATAAGGGCATGCAAAATAAAGCGTGTAGAATAAGAGTGATTTAAATATAATACCGTATATGGAATAAATGTAAATGGGAAATGAATAAATGAACAAAACAAAACTTGGAATCCTCAAATATTTTCACAGATTTTGAGGCCATCTCTATGTTTAATATTATTCTTGTCTGTATGGGAGGTTACAGTATGCATTTCACTAAAATGTAGTGAACACGATTATAAGATTTTTTTAAATGTGTTTGCCGATTTGTCCCCAGTTTGACAATTTTGGTGCTTCCCAGTTGGACATGAGCAGCCGATGTGACATAGGTAGAGTCGTCCTTGGAGTTCCGAACTCGGAGTTTGGAGTGACGTTTTCTCTGAGTTTCTGCGTTCCTGGCGTCAAGTCGGAAAAGCAATTACCAGTGCATTACAGTAACGAGTCAGTCTCAGAATAAAAACAAGGAAAGTGCTCAAATCAGCCAAAATGTGGGTCCATTTCAGTTCATTTATTGATCCGGACATTGTTATTACATTTCCAGTTTATAAAAGAAGATTTGAGAGTGACTTTTTACATTTGTTTACATCAGCTCCGTGTAGACGTTAGCAACATTAGCATAACCGTGCATTTATAACTTCAGCGGCTCAGAGGCTGCTCAGGAGTTGAAAGGTTATTGAACTCGAAAGATCCGAGGTCCGAGGACGACTGGAATGCACCATTATTCCACTACTGTTACCTAGCAACCATATTGTAAAACTGGTCTAATTTGCACAATAATTACGATTTGACAAAATAGTATTACCTGATAAAATCTTAATTTTGTTAAAGGATTGTTGTAAACTCGCCCTGCATTTTTGATGACATAAGTATTGGACTCTGTTTTAGAACTTTGCATCACTTCCTGTCATTTCAAACTTATTTTTCTTCAGAAACTGCAACTTCACTGATGAAAAAGATGAGAACCTACCATGTGCACTTACAAAAAAGAAAGAAAAAAAAATGGTAAAGAGTGTTTTAGTATTACTATCACTGTCAAGCCTGACATAAATAACACCATCGCTAACTGTAAACATCTATAATGGCTCATCTGGTTGGTATTTTGTACTACTCACATTCAGTAGGAGCACTAATGGTTTTGCATATTAAAAGTCTGGATTTGCTTTCTCCCACTTCCATTCACAGTCAAAATAAAGCCTCAACTGATAATACTTGAATGAATTTAAACGTCTGAGTGCATCTGTAGCTTTGAGTGTTGCATCTTTTGTCTGATCCCTGTTCAAAGCTGACATTATCCTTCATTGGGCTCCTCGTTTTACCCTTTTCACCAAATCTTTCAATCACTCACCATTACCCAACATTGTGCATCTACATCGAGGCTGAGTCGAAGTGTTCCCTGCACAACCCATTAAAGCAAAGAGCTGCCATAATCCAGGGACTCTGTGTGCCCCACGCCATTTGCACTCTCTCACATACACTGCAAAAAAGCTCTATGTGATCTGGATTAGCTGTAATGAAATATGGTTATTAAAGAAGAAATATTATACTTTTTCTAGTAGGTCATATTTGCGACACACAATTATTACTTGCGATCATTATTACATTTTGTTCATTTGAAATCTCTACATTGGTCAAATTAGGCTTAATAATAGAAACAGAACCAGATTTCCAATTTCTCCTTTATGGTGCATTACGACAACCAAACAGTGATTTTTAAAATGTGTATTATTATCTGTGACAAAGTGGCCGAAACGAACCCTTTGTATTTTCAGGTTATCAGGTTTTCTTTATTAATTGTGTCCAATTGGAGAGATTTGGAATGGAGCAGGGGTCAGTGTTAACATAAAACATTAGCTAAACAAAATATTTATAGAACATATATTACATAAACGGTGTACAAGGCTCTACACACAGCAGTCCATGTAGTAGATTAATTGAATAGACTGATGAACAAATTGTTATCCCTACTTTTTTACATAAGGGAATTCTTGTAGACTGCATGAGCTCATACTGAAGGTTGAGCACAAGAGTGAAATCTCCAATGACGTTTATAGACCGTCTCACAGCTGATTGTGTCACCCTTAAAAATATGTATTCACTGGGGTAATTAAAAGTGGGAATTTTCAGCACAAGACAATAAAGATTACTCAAAACATGCACCAATTAATCAATCAAACTATATTAAGAGCTTTTCATACAAAGTGTTTTACAGTACATAAAAAAACTATGCCACATGCCCTCACCCCGCCTAACCACCCCCCAGAACCATTTTAGCCCACACAGCGAAACACCCCTCCCACAGACATTGTCATTTAAATGCCTATACACTCTAAAATACATGAGTACAGATGAACCAATTGAGGAAACATCATCAATGTATATTTTGCATAATGTATCTCTTTTTATCTTGATTTAAATAGTTTTAACATTTGTAGACTGCATTATTTGACTTATGAGAAGTCCCACTTGTGTCAATACTTGCTATTTCAAGTCATTTGTAAATGGGTGGGAAAGTTACACAGCATTAGCAGATATATTTACCATGTTAAGCTAAATGATCAATGAAATACAATTCTAATTGGATACTGATTGTAGAAGCATGCAATTCAATTTAACATTGTCAAAAATAACCCATGTACATTCTGAATAAAGACATTTGACATGCTACAAAAGAAACACAGACTTAAACATACTCAATAGTGTAGTTCCCATTTCTGTTCTTTTGTTTGTTAATTTAAAGTTTACATTTTATTAGTATTTCCCCCACTGTACGAGACATGGGTTAGCGCCTTAAAACCATAGCCTTCAAAATAAAGTTGATAAAGATGCACTATAATACAGAGGGAACAAAATGCGTGGTTATAATGAGCTGCACTGGGAATGGCCGACACCTGTTTGTTTATACAACTGCACACAAACACGGCGCTGTTAATCACCCCGGGCACTGCAGAGGTGCCGCTTATCTCCATCACAATGAAGGGGTCGCGCACATTAACACAGAGGACAGATGCCACTCGTTTTGTTTTGTCATTTTCAGATTTCATCCTCCCCCCCCCCAGCGATTCGCCAGGATGCAGATGTTTTTGTTGTGTTGCCGTCGCACCTGCACCATTTCATCCTGGCTTTGTACTTTGCTTTGTATACTTTGAATGAGGAAAAGCACACTGTCGTCAGCATCAAACTACAGTGCACACGACCCAAATTTTTCTTACAGCAACCCTTTTCACAAAAACGTTTATTGAAATGTGCCGTTCAGTGTTTTGTTTTGAAATGAGTACAGAAAGCATAGGCTACAACCGCAGAAATCATTTGCCTGGCAGGAAAAAGGAAATGTTGAATATTTTCTCCCCTTTTCCACTCAGAACGGCTTTTTTTCAGCAACACAAAAGCATGTTGTTTTTTCTTACCCTTTGAATTTTTTCTATTGCAGTAAAAATGTATAAAAACAGTGTCCTTACTGTGAGCGAACTTGAATATCCACAAAACTGAGCCACCTCCTGCTGCCTCTATCTATCTGCATGAGTATGTTCTATCATTTACAACCATACAGGTGACTTTACACTTTCAAAAGGTTACATATTGTGCCTTGAATATAGTTTAAATGGGCATTATGCAAGCTTTCTGTGTGAGTGTTTGCCACTCGCTTGTGTCCACGCAATGAAGCTATCATGAAGGTTCCCCCACTGCCCTGCTCAACTGTGATAGACTCATTTCAGCCCATCAACGTCTCTCACGAACATGAGAAAACAAAACGAAAATGCAAATCTCACGCGGTTCAACATTTCCTTTTCTTCCACCAATGCTGCAGATGTTTGTTTTTGTTTGACTCACGCACCTGCACCGTTCCTGACTCTACACTCACCAACCACCACCAAGAACGACTACGTACTTAGAAGGATAAAAAAAAACGAAAACAAAAACAAAAACTTAAAACCTAAGAAAATAAATAAATAAAACCTCAAACCACCCGCTGTTTCTGAGCCGCCAGAGATGGGAAAGAAAGACGATTCCAATTTTGCCTCAATTTTCTGCCAATAGCTGTCAGTAAAGTAGTTCCCTTCGATCACAATCCTATTACATATTTCTTATTTTTACCAGCTCGGGTCGCCTCAGACGGCCCTTTCGACAGCTGTAGTTACCTCTTTTATTTGTCGGCTCCATAAAGGTGACTTATACGGCGTTATCACAAGTGCAGAAAGAAACGTCAATACCAGATTAAAAGGCGCGAGACGGGAAAAGGAACAGACTTCATTACGGCTGATCTAGAGCCACAAGCGCCGATTGATATGAAGTAGATAACGAGGCTAGTTGAGGGCTTCGATTCGGTTTGGGCTTTCCATTGACACCTATTGGCTCCCATTGATCTTCCAGATAGTGGGGGCTGATGGGAAATTATGTGATAGTGATTGCACATTTATTTTCAGACCGTAGATAAGAATAGAAGTTGTCTCCAGGATACAGATGTTATTGCTTATCAGAGAAACTTGCTTATTGTGACAAGTCAGCAAGTAAACAACCTGTATTTTTAGTCTAATGCAAACTATGTGTTATTAAAGATACACTGTGCAGCTTTTCTATTGCTGGTCTCCACGAAGATGTTGTTGATTTGCTGTGAATGAAATTATATCGTGGGGTATTAAATGTGCAAGGCATCACTTTCTTGTCTCCATGGAGAGTCAAAAGCACAACAATAACACACAGCTTTTCACATACACACTCACTAAGTATTTACAGGTTGATAACTTGGATTCATGCTCATTTAAGAGTCCAACAAAACCAGATTTTTTTAATTTAAACTCCCTTAGGTATGAGCAGCTATTAGGGTTAAAATGAGACTGCTGTGCACTGGTGGCATCTAATGATAGCGTTTCATTCTTCTTGAAGTAGAAAGTGCGCTGATGGCATGCTAATGTTTGTTAGCTTTAAAGTGTTGAAAGTTGTGAACAGCGCTCGCAAACTCATTTTGGTGAAACACGTGCATGCTTGGATTCATGAGGTAAGTGAGCAAAACATTAGTTCAGTTTTTCACGTTTATAAGATTGTAAAAAAAAAAAAAAAAGGTACAGCACATGTAAATGTAATGCCATACTCCATGGAGACGAGCAGGTGACAAAGACTAAAAAAAAAAAGGAAAAAAAGTGAAGGGTCATTTAACTATATAGCTACATTTTTAAATAAAGTGACCTAAATGTGGGTTGGAATGGACAATGAAAGGTAACATTTGCCTATTCCTTGTCGTTAGTTTACCACCATTCCGACCTTCAAACACTTTTAGATATTTAATTTTGACCACTGAACACCAAAAATAACCTATAAGAGATGCATGATTTGGACAGTCTTTGCTCCACATCATCACAATTTTGCTCAAATCCCTATTGATGCCATCTTGTCGCTTATATATTACACCTGCCATTATTTATTTTGACATTGTTGGATGATTTGTGCACTACAGTTGCTAAAATTTGCCTTTCGCTTCTTAATCTCCTCGTAACCTTTCATCCACCACCACCAAGGCTTTGCAATTAAGATTTTGAGCTGAGCGCCGATAACATCACATCACCGTCTCGCCCCAAAGAAATTAAAATATGCTCAATTTTGAACATTTAATTAAGTTTGAGTAATTTTAAACTCGTCTGCAAGCCCTTCAGGTGCTTTGTGACCCTGCAGTATCTCTCAGAAATGTTTGGTTCATTAACACAAGGGGCGTCGCGTCCCAGAACACTTCTCATGTGTTTTCTTGTAGAGATCAGAGTGTCTGCTTCAATACAGTTCTTTTAACAGATTTTTAAAATACATTATGGGAATATGATCGAGGCAGATAATATTTTGTGCCAAATAATCACCCAAATAAAATAATAAATATTTGTTTTGATTTTTGTTTGTATTTCATGGCATTAAGTGCATTTTACATTTGAGTAATTTCCCATATTTAGATAATTGCTCTATTCATTCTTTATACAACATTTTAAGATTTTTTTCCCATTCAAAAGATATAATATTCTGTTTTAAATTGTTCATCTATGGCAAAGGTCCCAAATTCTCAGTATTCCTAAAACTATGAATTGACACTATCTGTAAATTTAGCATCAAATGTTCGACCACATAATTTTTTATGCTTTTCATTAAATCTGTTATAACCAGTGCGTGTATGTGTGTATGTGTGTGATATATATATATATATATATATATATATATATAATTCTATAATATAATATTTTTTCTTTAAAAAGCGATCAAATACCCATGTTTAAATTTGTCCTCACTATTTGTAGATGCAACTAAACCATGCACATTGGACTGTCCAGCTAATTAGTTCTCTTTATTGCAATTTCTCCTTTCATTTGAAGAAACTTCCATGTTTCCACACACACATGTCCTACTTCATAAGTCTCTCAGATTTTTGTGGTATTTTCTAGGACATTTCTTGGCTTTAGTTTGTTTATACTGTGTCGTTGACTTGAAGGAAATATGTATGTATTTATTTTATCCTTCCTCGTGATACATGTGCTGTTGAGTTTTATGTCTTTTGAAGAGCCACTGAGGGACATTCATTGTAATTTAACTGTGGCCATAAAGACTTTAGGGCTCTGTATTGATTTATACTGTGTACGCACACTATGGCTTAATACATAAACGAGAATGGAATAAAACTTGATGCATTCACAATAAAGTCACTATTGTTTTTGTTTTCTTTTACATTGGTTTACATTTATTTGGTGTCAGGAGGGCTTATATGACGGTCCCTGAACACACTTGTCTTTCAAATCTAAATTAGCTGGGTTAATGGGCTATATATTATATTAAGATAAGTCTAGTTATCTTCAAGCCTCTTTCATGTCCCTTATATCTCAGTCTTCTCGTTTGCATGCCTCCTCCACCCTCCTCTTGTCTACTTCTTACTCAAACGTTCAGGTATCCTTGACCAACCATCGATCTGATCAATGTAATTTGGTTTTACAACTTCCATGTATAATAACAAATAAAGAACTTAATTCAGCTACAACGTTGTCAAATATAACTTATACCATGATCAGCAGAACTAACCTTTACACAATATGTAGGCTAAACTTCAATATAGCATTTATTAATTTAGCCTAAAAAAAAAAAATTGCAGAAAAAATAATTGACCCTTAGCCTTATTGTCTCCATGGAGATGGATTAGTTCAAAGGTCAGAACCCTTGTTCGATTCTCATGTTATCCATCACTTATGCTGCGTTCCAAATGTCCTCGGAGGTTGGATTTTCCGAGTTTTGGCATGTAAATTGACACTAGGGCACGCTCACATATCGGAATTCCTACTTGGAAACTCGGGCAACATTTCAGAACCCCGAGTTTATACAACATGGCTGCGCCATGTGTTTGGATAAAGTTTTACATCAGGCAGTTTAAATATTTATAGTACTCGTGTTATTTTCTCTTTAGTTTGTTTTTCAGCTGCCGTTGAGCTTCTGCAGTTAAACATTTTTGTGCTATAGCTAACGTCTACACGGAGCTAATGACAACAAAAGCAAACGTTCACATTCAAAGGTTGATTTATCACTTACAGATGTAATAACATTGTCCGGGTTGATACATTTACTTGATTGTACTTCGGTTACTTGGGTTTTATTGTTTGATTTGAGTTGTTATTTATTGCTCTTAGTTTTTCAAACTTGACGCTTGAACACAGAAACTCTGAGAATATGTCTCTCCAAGGTCCAAGTTCCAAGCCTGCAAAAACGAATTTATGAATAATCCAGAGGGTGTATAGCGGAACCAACCCATCGACCACATTAAGGTGGGGTCAAAGACTCCTTAAAAGTCATTGTTGAATGTGTAAACACTTTGTTGTTTTATTTTGGATAATAATTGCTGTGTAAAACTGGCATAGGAGCTAAAGACTAACTGACTTTAAATTGAGATTTTTTAATCTTGTGTGCTTTTAAGAATCTAGTCACCCCTGAAAATCCTCTTTTACATCTTACTACATAAATATCATGAAATAAAAGCTGTATATACTTGGCCTCAGCATTAATTTGTATGTGCGCATGACGAGCTGCGGGCAGCACATCAATTCCTTTTTCTTCACGTACACATGCGGCTCTGTAGCCTATAAAAGGTGCGTGCATTTCCACATATGTGAAGAAACGTAAGTAAGACCATGCACATGCGTATGTAAGTCCACGCCTAGCGAAGTAGATGTGTCTGAACAACGGGTAGAGATCATGGATGTATTAAACAAATCTACCTAATACTGAGGGTATTGCTATCTTAAAGCTGTCGTGAGTTGGACTAGTGGCCAGTTCATTGGAACTGCAGTGAAAAAAGTCTCCCCAGTCCAGAAAGCATTTTTCCCATAGAGCGCAGTGTAAAAACAAACTGAGTGGCTGACATGCCACCTACAGATTTAACAAAGATCGGTTTTGTGACGATTTAGGCCTCTTTTTAGATCATTGGCTCAAAACAGTGGGGGCTTGATAGAAATAGAGAATTTCAAGTCTACTATGAATGCCTATGTATATAATGCCATACATTCCAGGCAAAGCAATACAATCTCAATAGAGACAAGAAGGTTGTGGACCTTCCACCATAAAAGTTACGTTAACATGTATTTACCTGTTACATGTATCTGTATTTATTCACTTTTTCCAGCATTTTTACCTCATTTTCCTCTAAGAAGCTTAGGTTGCAATTGAGTTAGACATAAGTAATTGTTAGTTTTCATTATGGATACAATTGCAAATAAATCTTAATATATTTCCTAATCATACAATGTCACCTTAGACACACAATAGACAGCGTGTAACTCACTGTAAGAGCACGTTATAACACAGTTTGGGCAAATCCCTAAATGACGTATTGTAACAGGAATAATCTTGAACATTGAAGAGTCCCATAGCTTTCAGTGCCACAGAGTAAAAACTTCCTTAAGTGCTGTTGAACTCACAGTGAACTTGTTTTACAAGGTGTTGCATGATGGTTACACGCTGCATCTCCAGAGCCAACAGGTGTGAGAATATACACACTTAACATGCTGGTTCTGGATGACTTGCACAGAATTGGTAGATTGTTACTTTGTGGATAGTGTAATAAAATATGTATATTGTGGCTCAAACTCGCTTTGCCACATATCCACACCACACTTAATACTGATACAACAGCATTGCATTTTTAAAGGACATAAAGAATATGGAACGAACTAAGGAAGAGATTGTCTCGACTAACATCTTAGTAACAAGCGTCAGGGTCACAGTAAGTCAGGGTTTTTTGTGCATGAGAGGAAAAATTGTGTTTCATTTATGAGTAATTTTAATTTTTTAAGTGAACACTGGCATCAAACTGTGTAGTGCAACAACTGGTACAAAAATTTAGAAGTACAAGCCAAGTCTGGGTAATTCCACATTTGTCTGAAGTTAAGGAGGCCATTTTTGTTAAAAAAATAAAAAAATAAAAAAGAGAATCCCTTTTTAGCACTAGAACTCCCGAGGCCGTCAATTCGACGGTTTTCAGAATTGTACGTCTAATTACTCTGGTTACGTCGCTCTTTCAGATTCATGGGCTCTGGACTTTTTCTTTACCTTTGTGTACATCATCCCCATATTGCAATTCAACTGAAATACCAAAGTAATTCTTCCTCTAACTCCCACACCCGTCAATTTGACGGCTCTATTACATTGTAATTTTTTGCCGTGGATGACATGCTGCGTTGCGTCTCCTTTAGTGTCTCTCACAGCAAAACTAAAGGTAAAATGGATTTGAGGAGATTATCCGTACAAGAGGCCCTGGCAATGCTTCAAAACATTGATGAGGAGGTGAAGGCAAGTCAGACGAGAACTCGGGTTTTGGGCAACTCAGTCGAATCAGGAAGCGAGTCGGAGGACGAAGAACAAGCCCCCGCAAAAGAAGCCTGCAAAATCTCACTGGCAGTAGACCTATTGTAAATGTTCAAGGTGTTTATGACAAACGTTATTATATAGTTAAGACATTTTAGGCTGTCGAAATCAATCAAGAAACTAAGCTCCTGTTGCTTCAGCTCCCCCGGTAACATCGCAGCATATTCTTGGCAACGGTGACAATATTCAAGGTATTTACAAATCCTTTGTTATAATAGTATTTGGCTGGCTTTTTTTTAGGAAGATGGGTCAAGATCAATGAATGAATATGCGTAGATTCTCTGTAACAGCGGCTTCGCTTTCCCAAACAACTGTCCTCTTCCTCCTCTTCCTACTTCCTCCGCTGATGATAGTCAAGTTTGGCACTCTGAATAATGATAATATTCATTAAAGAGGCCAATAGACCAATTTTTAACATGTTAGAAGAATCATTCTTCTGATTATGTCGTCGTAAGAGCGCAACCGTCAAATTGGCGGCTTGGGAGTTCTAGTAGTTCTAAAATCCTGGTAGTCCTAGTGTTAAACAGAAATTAAGGTTTAAGGTTCAATTTAATTGTAATATGCAGCAGCATTTTGAAGCCATGGTCTTTCTGATGCTAATCTGGTACTCATCAGTGATGCGGGAGCTGCAGCCAGCTAACAATGGGATTTCTATGGCCCATTGCTGAGCTTTTTAGGTAAGAAAGAATATGATTTTCACGGGAAACTTCAAACTGCTCTCCAAATGGATAAACAAGACATGGTATTGTCAGGGGGATCCGCCCTGTGGGCAGGGCTTACTCAAAGTAGGATAAATATCTGAGTTCTCAGACCAGATCCGCAGATTGAGAATGACTTTTGTCGAAACATCTTGTTTTCTAAAACGTTGCCCAGATGACTACAATTGAATTACAAACCTGGATATTTTGAGTAATAAATGACTTATGACTCAAATGACTTATGACAAATAACGTGATGACAAATTTGACACACAGGCATTCATAGATAGTACAGATGAATGGACATAGGGACGCCGTACTGGTTGCCTCAGGCCAATTGAAGCCGATCGTAGCTAGCAATCACAGCGGCTAATTTGGAGCCATGTTCCATATTAGGAAATGTGAGTGTATGTTTCAGTAACCACGGAGCCAACTAGGAGTAAGGTTCTAGAAGTTCCCCTTCCCACCCGCTCTACTGGTTTGCACGGGACTTAGCCAGGGGTTAGCTGTCAATCAAACCTGTTGGTAACGCACCTGATTATTACTGTTCATATCTTAATTTACAAAGACAATAGCGAAATAAAGGGGGCTTAGGGGGCTCAAGCCTCGGGTGTTTTTCCAAAAACTCAGAGTGTTTTTGAGTCTTAAAAAAGAGTAATTTGGTAATTTGTAGAATATAACAAAATCCCTATATCAATAAATTCTTTAATTTCAAGTAACTGGTAGGTTTGGCTCAGCAGGTGAAGCGGGATCAAGACCCACACAGACCTTAATTTAATCATGTTTCATATTTAAACTTTTTAACGTCATAGATTGCTCAGCCTGTAGTGTTTGTTACAGAGCGCTTTATTCAACAGCAGCAGAAAATGTGAACATGTGTGTGACGAAGGATTTGCCCTGTTTCTGCCGGGGCTTGATTGACAGGTGGAGTGGCCAATCGGAAGTTGGAGTGGGCAGGTTTGGCTGACAGCGCTGCGTGTTTGCTAGGTTTGAGTTGTTTCTTCTCTCCGCATCGTGCAGCTCGTGGTTGTCAATTTGTGTGCGTAATAAAAAGTGAGTAGTGGTTAGAAATTAAGGCGCACATAAACCCCTAATGTGATCACACCGTTTTATAAAGTGTTGCATGCCATACGAATTGTTAAATAGAGTAGTTTAAGGCCATATATTTATATAGTTTGTGTTTGCAAATGTTAAGTGCCTCGAGCTAAGTGCTAACAGCGTTGGTTATGACGGAGCTCATGTGTATTTGTGTATTGTTGTTTTATAGTTCATATTATAATGTATGTTCTTTTGCTGTATTGCAGAACCACACACACACCCCTATATAATGTAAAACCCACAAACTATTGAGTGATTATTTAATAAACATAAAACCCTTGATCATCTCTCCTGGTGCATTCTTGCCGATGCCCCCTGGGGGTCACAACTCAACAAGCCACATAATTAGCTCTCCCCATAACAATGTGTCATTTGTGCTCTCCTCTGCGCTTGTCCATGCTCTGAGCTCTGATTGGCTGCACTGTTGCTCTTCTCTTTCTCTGATTGGATGCTGGCTCTCTTTACCCGTTGTCTCATTGGTTATTTTTGTTGAACTGGTGTTTGATTGGCTGCACTTGGAAAGTGGGCGGGAGCGTAGCAAGTGCGCGATGTTTACAGCAGACGGACCACAGAGAAGAGCACTTTATGCGATCTGACCATGGAGCTAACAAAAAGGTCCTTTCTATATAATTCAACTGACATTTTGCAAAAAGTGTAGGGCATAAATAAGGAGCAGATGGACTGGGAAAAATAGGCATTTACAACATGCGCTGAAAAACAAAGTAAGTAAAGTTTCTCCCACCTAGAATAGACAACGACATGAAAACAACATGATCGTTCAAACGATGAATTAATTAGGGTTCTCAGTGTAGCAGTGGCTCAGAGGAGAGGTTTAATTCATCTACAAAGCTAAAGCAGAACAACTACAGGACAAACAGGAGCTCATTGAGGCAAGTGTCTACTTAAGATAAGACTGACTTTTACTTTCTACAAAATGATACAAACTAAATCATATCTGAAGGAGCAGCGCAAGAAACAGAAACGTTCAAATCATTTATCAATCATAAAGTAAGAGACTGTTACTTCAAACTAAATTTTACTCGAGTAAGAGTAAAAGTATAATGTCAGAGAGTTACTCCAATTTCATGAAAAAGTTACTCAAGTAAATGTAACTAAATACTACCACTTCTGCTGTTCTGTTTTCAGAAGGCTGAAAAAACTTTTTTTTTTCTTTTGGAGGGTTACTGTATGTACAGGAAATACAGTATCTGGGACACTAAAACCGCATCATATCGGCCTGAAGCAATGCTCATCATCTTTTTGGGCTTAAGCCCCGGATGTTTAGAATGTCTGGCTCCGCCTCTGGTCTGGCAGCAGCAGCAGCAGCAGCAGCAGCAGCAGCAGCAGCAGCAGCAGCAGCTCTACACTATACTAGTTATTACATGCTAATGAATCCAAAAAATGGCTGAAGATTTTCAAGTTTTATTGATTAAAAGGCAAACATCATACAAACCAGTTTCCTTCTGAACAAAAGTGACAACGAATGTATCCAACCCATACTGCACAACTCTCGGACAAAGAAAGGAAAACATTAAGACAGTTTTTTGTTTGTCTGTCTTTGAACACATTTTGCTGACAATATCAAAAGCATAAACACGGCCAGACTTCTCCTTTAGTTTAGCCCAAGTTTAGAAAACAATAAAAAGCCCTGCACAGGTTGTCGACACAGTCGAGGACAAGGTTAGCAAAAACATCCTTGATTTTGAGCAGTGTTGATATTTGAAACGAGGAAAAAAAGTTGTATTGTGTGTTTCACATTTGCACGCACCCACCACAGCCTCCTCCTGACAACAAGGGATGCATTCACTATTTTGTGGAAACAATATTTTTGAGTTTTTACGTTGACATTTAAGATATAAACTTGGTATTTCAAAAATCGCCATATTTACGTTTTTATTTTGAGGACAGGTCAGAATTCTATGATGAAAGTTACTGTCAGATTGCAGATTTGTTGACCTAGTTTATGGTTAATATCACTATTTTATTACTGGGCCAATCAATTTATTTATACCGGGAAAACCCAATGAGAAAAATGTCTCTTTTTCATGGATACCCTGTAAAAAACACAACACAAAATAAACAACAAACACAGGATACTGAAACACAATTATACATACAATATGAGATCAAATTATATAAAACACATTTATACAAACAATATTAGATCAAATTATATAAACAATAGTACTGGCACTGCGGGTTGTCCTTGACCAGTGCTTTAAAATCATTAAAAGGCATAAAATGATTTAATTTAAAAAGTCTCTGGGTTTTGTTCCACAGGAGTAAAAGTTGCTGAAAGCCTTTTTTCCTGTCTCTGAGTTGATATGATGGGATTGTAAGAGAAACATGTCCTGAGACCTCAAACGGTGAATGCCTGATCTGATGTGCAATAAACTTGATAAATAATCAGGCAAAATGCCAACTAGAGCCTTATACACAAACAAAAGGCAGTGCTGTTCTCTTCGTGCATCCAATGATTGACATTCTACTTTAGAATATAATTCACAGTGGTGAGTTTGTGTCCTTCTCCTGTAATAAACCTAAGAGCTGAATGATAAACCCAGTTCAGAGGTTTTAACCCTGTTGCTGTAGAATGCATATATATAATGTCACCATAATCTAGAACTGAGAGAAATGTAGCCTGGATTAACTGTTTTCTACAATTAAGAGGAAAACATTCTTTACTTCTAAAGAAGAATGACAATCTGGCAATCCACATAGAACAAAACCTGACACAAAGTGTAATGTCTTCTCTGCCACAAAAGATAAATACTTTTTTCACAATAGCTGGTGTAGAAATTGTGCCATACAACAGTATACAACAGCAAAGACGTGATTGTTGCCAACTGAAACAGCTCTGAGCCATTAGATTAATATGGCAAGTTTGTAGAGCAAATTAATAACATATAATGTTAGGGTTTTGATAAAATGATTTCCAAACTTTATGACTCCATCATAGAGTTATTAGGACTCCACCCACCATCTGAAATAACAACATACAATTTCAGAAAGTGAACGCAGTCTATTTCAACTGCTTATGTTTGTGTTTAGTTTAAAAATACATCTGTTCACAGGTGTCACTTTCAAAGTCACATCTTGGATCACAGCTTCGACAAAACCATGTCGAACTGACGATAGACCCAATTAAAATTAAAGCTGATGAGTGTAAGTAAATATATATATTTATTTATATATATATATATATAATTATTACTGAATATAAAATATGAGTCTTGTTTCAAATAGTTTTGACTATTTTAAATTTATCAGGTTCTTTTGTGGTATCGTATAATTTTTTCTACTGACATTACAATTGTTCCTATTTCCTGTAAAATGACATTTTCTGAATCCGACAAAGGTTTTTTGCCATTGGCAGTGAACAAAAATTCACACACCAGGAACTTGCTTCAGCGATAAGGTGCAACATTTATTATTATTTTGACTCAAGATTATTTTACTGATTTTAAGTGATTTTAAGTATGCACTGAAACTTTTTCTGAGGAAACTGGAGATCTTGTTGCTTTGTCTAGAATGTTCCACAGTATGGCATTCAACTTACTGTAAATATCGCCATGGATACAAGCGGTAAGAATGCAATACAAACAGAAAAACTGGCTTGATAGATATGAATGCCTATAGATACAGTCGGCAACACGTCATATTTTATTTTCTATTTATTTCATTCATAACATATGAAAATACATTATCAGTGACATACCATTACACAAAAAATGAATGAAAAGGAGCTGAAAAAAGAGCAGTCTGCCCCCTTTTCAACTTGTACTTGACACTGATATTTAAAACACGTTACAATAAACATTTTCTATAAATTTACATACAAAATGACACTGCAAACAGATCCAGTCCTTTCTCTCAACAACCTAAATTTGTTTTCCATACTTACTTATTATGATATGTTTCATGCCTTTCTTAAATGCTTCTTTAGTGTTTTTTGTCAAGATCATTCCATTTCACTCCTTTCACAGAAACGCGTCGTTCCCTTTCTTTGGTTCTGAATCTGGGCTTTTTGAAAGTGTTTGTTCCTTTTAAATTATAGTGACTTGTTCTATACGGAGAATACTTAGGTCAGCAATATCACAGATTTTTAATACTTTAAGTTGAACAAATAACGGGTTTGATGGATCTCTATAACGACTGCTATTGACAATTCTCAAGGCCCTTTTCTGTAAACAATTATTGGTTATAAATAAGTTGGACAAGTGGACCCCTAAATTTCTACACACTCGGTCAAATTTGGGACATATTAGGGGGCATGGTCGAATGTCGGGGAAACTCTTTGGAAAACGCAACTTTTCACTCCTCTCATCCGTTTCCTGGCACATTGCAGTGTAAATAATTCAAGCTAAAGGACAACTGTCTTAATAGAGGTTGTTGACATGATGTTACCCTCAAGAAAGTAACTGTACTGTTCTGTAGATGTTAGAATACAGCAGACGGCGCTAGCATCGCGGTGGCATCTTGCCCCGCAGCTACCGTATTCTTGGATCACATTTAGGCTTTTCAACCACTTTATTCTTCTCCATGTCTTCGTGTCTATACTTGGCACAATAAGTTCACATTTGCTCTAGTATTTGTTGAACAGTGGTTGACAGAGCGGCTCTTGAATGGATCGCTTCTCCCACAGCAATCCGACTCTACCCACCTGAAAAGTTACACCTTTAACTTATCTAGATATTACCTTTTTTGTCTTTTTTTGCAGTGTATTGCCTGTTGCCACTTCTGCAAGTTGTTTCTTCAGCGTTATTAGATCATAATCATCATCATCAATATCTACATCTATACCAACGCCTACATGAGTACTTCCTCTGTTCTGGATGAAAAGGCTGAATTGCGCCTGTTACAGTAAAGAAAGAAGTTGATTATTTCTATAGAGTGGGTCACAGAGGCAGCAGCAGTGAAACAATAGTGGAGACCGGGCTGCCTGTGTGGCTGATTACTCACTTAATATGGTTTCACGCCGACTCGCTGCTCTGGCCTCGGCTCCTCTCCTCAGACTGAAGGTTGGAACAGGTGAGCAAGTTTGTTAGAAAAGAAAATCGCTCATGGTTCACAACAAGCCGAGCCTCTTCTCGTCCAAACTCCAAGCTAAGCTCGCAGCGGTGACCTTCCCATCCCACTACACACATAATACGGCCAACTCCGAGCTAACAGCGCAAGAGACCGTTTAATGAGAAACCTTGTTACATACTAAACTTTTCTAAACTGCAGTTAAAATATTGAAAGGTTGTTTTTTCAAGTTAAAAGATACATTTATATATATATTGCAAAATATAAATAGACCAGACGGCACACTGGTTTTCTTGTCATTAAAATTAACTAAATACAAACAGTTAAAGGGAAAGAGACAAAACAGCACAGCACAGCCTAAAATTCTATGTGAATAAAACTTTGGCTTTACATACATACATACATACAAAAATACATACATACATACTTAATACAGTATATAAAAAATAAAGAAATACACTGACCCAAACATTTTTAATAAAATAAAAAAAACTATGACTAAAAATATATATATAATAAAATAACATGTCCCTCACAATACAATTTACCAGGCTATAATTCCCCAACTATTCAGGCCTATTTATTTACATTTGGTTATGAATATTTCTTATTTATGAATATATATATATATATATATATATATATATATATATATATATATATATATATATATATATATATATATATATATATATATATATATATATATATACACGCAAAGGTCAGAGCTCTGAAAGTGATGAGCTGAAGTGGAACGATGAGGTCAAGGTTAGCGTTGTAATAAAAAAAATATAAATGTTTTTGAGCGGTTAAATGGGAATACTAATCATTTTTGTCCTTTAGTTTGGTTAGAGAAACATGTAGTATAATTTTCTAAAAAAACAAATGGATTTTTGGAACTAATACACTCTCTATAACCGAGACAAAATAATTAAAGTTCTACCTTTATTGAAATTGGAAAATGATGACAAAGCTACATCTATAATTCTTCTTTGCAAATGATAGGAAAGGAGGTATTATATTGGAAGGTACATCTGGTGCAAAACGTGTGAACAATGTATAATTACAAAATTCTACTCATCCAGCAAATTAACCTGTTTTAAGTGTCTTTGCAGCACTCTTTCTGTCTGCCCTTTCACCAAAGTTTAAAATGTCTTCTTGCTTTGGAGGAGCTAAACCCTTTAATAGACAATTAGTTTTCTTTGATGTGAGCAGTGTTTCTTCAGAAGTCTTGTTTATTTATTTTAGCACATTTTCTGCAGCTTTTGAACTGGTGAGAAAGCTGTTAGAAATCATCACTCAAGTCTTGTGGTGGTTCAAAAAAGCAGAACATGTTAGCTCGCTGTTCTATTCCGATAATTAGCCTTGGTTTGTTTACTGCTAGGGCTAAACCATTGTACATTTACTATATTGCTTCAAGGCATTTTGGCAAAGTGAAGGAATGTGTGAATTCAAAATGCAATAGATTTTCTGTCCTTGTTTAGTTTTATACAGCCACATTGTACAATATCACTTCATTTAGTCTGAAAATTGACAAAACTCAAAAATACTATTTCAAATCTCCTAAACACTTATTTGATCTCAGACCACAATGCATTTATTTTTTATTGTTTATTTAAAAAAAACAAAAAAAACAAAATACAAAATAACAACAAACAGAACAAGACACAGTGAGCGAGACAGAAAAAAGAAAAAGACGAGCCCAAAGAAAGTCAGTCTGTCCCATTTATCCCAATGTCTGGCAAATTGATCCATTTTCAGGTTCACTGCAAAAGTTAGTCTTTGAATAAAGACAATAGAACAGAGTCTGTCTTTCTCAAAAGGTAAATATTTATTTGTTCCTACACAGCAAATCACTGCCCCTAACAAAGTAGACTCTCCCTTCCTAATCTAACAAACAATGCAAATCTTTATAAAGGCAGAGAAAACAGACAGCCACGTATACATCAAACCAGTTAAATGGTTTGGTGAACATGCTGGACTCACAAGTTTGTCTCAAGGCAGGGTGATAAAGACGATCACAGTCTCCTGTAATTTAAACAACAGGGGCATCTTTATCCAGGGCCTGGAGCAGCCTCAGCTGACACAGACGCTGGACACATGACCACAAGACCTAACAGTGATCTACATAGAACTGTCATGTGTCAATGCATTTGTAACAGTGGCATGGCCTTTTTCATTACAATGTCCAAAGTTATTTAAACCTTTCAACAATCAGTGTATTGACCATGTATTCACATTGTTCTTGAAATCTTTGTTAAGAAGAGATACTTAAAGTTGTCCACAAGTGTAGCATTTTTGACTACAAAATGAGTTCATGGTCAATGTTTATTTGCTCTCATTATGTGCTTGACATTTGATACTTCGGTGTATTGGGTCCGCCGCCTGCTTTGCTTCATAGAGATGGTATTGCTCTGCCTGGAATATTCCATGGCATGGGATTAAGCATAACTATCTTTATGGAGACGAGCAGGTCAAGTTACAGATCAGATCTGCTCACACAGGGGTGTCCAAACGTTTTTCACGGAGGGCCGCATTTTGAAACTTATACGGAGCAGAGGGCCACAGACAACCCGACAATGAAGTGAATCATTTGAAATTTTGCATTTGACATAGTTTCGATGGACCGCCACACCTGTAATAAGACTTGGAACATTACTATTTGGTTGGTATAACAGTTCTACTTTTTGTTGTTTGGACCAACTTAGCAGGAAGCCGGAGGGCCAACAAAAATTGGTCTTAGGGCCGCATTTGGCCCCCGGGCTGTAGTTTGGACATGCCTGCGCTCACAGAATGAATGCATGTTTTTCAGTTTTTTTGTGAGCAAATCCTAACACCTGTAATGACATAAATGCAAGATAACACCTTATTGTCATGGAGACCAGCAACTTATAAGTACAAAAATAACCACCACAAATAAACACTTTTCTTATTCTTCCAAGATTCAACCGTAGTACAACATACACTTACGGGATATGGTATTTCTTCATATTCAGTAAAGTCTCAAAAGCTCAAACAGTTTCCCTCCTTGTTCTCCTTGTCTGCCTCCACCAAACAGATAATGGATTTAGGGAAAAACGCTGCAGCCAAGAAACCCAGCCAACCAATCACAATGGTCTGTGTCGGACTATATCCTCTAGTGACCACAGAGGCTTGAATGTCTGGACGGGAAAACAGTTCCTTGTACAATCATTAGTTGTATGGTAAGAGAAATTTCATATCCTTGAACTCAAGTTGGCGCAGTTAGTAAAAAGTCACATTGCGAAATGCCATACAAATATCCTGTCTTCAGGTAATTTGGTTTATTTAGTAGAGTTTGTGCAATCACTAATCTTCTATTTTACAGGGGAAACGCTCAGATGAGACATGAGCACTTATTCAACACCCACAAAGCTGTCTAGCCTTGATGAGCAAGATTTCGATTAAATTAAATGTAAAGTCTCAGGAGAGAAATTGAACGCTATGAGATAAAGTCACTTCAAGCCATCCCCGTCTTACCTTTCCAATGTTTTCACAGTCATTGCTGTGAAAGATCCGTTCTTTCATAGTGGGGGCAAAGATTTAAACGTTTTGTGCACGACAAGGATGTCTTTTGAAACGTATTGCAACTTATCAGTGTGTCTGCAACAACAAGGTCGTGCAAACAAACTCAGATATACAGTTGAAGCATTGGATTGAATGTAAATAGGCTTAACTTGAACTGTCGAGCACAGAGGTGAGGGGTAAAAGCAGAAGAAGGTTGCGTATAAGTTCACAAGGCCTAATACACTTTTATTCATAAGTGTTGAATTGAACATGTATCATGTCTTCCGTTTTAAGGCTTCTACTGCTTTTCCTCCGCTTTCCTAAGACTCTTAACCTTCCAGTGAAAAGTGTGACTCCTATAAGTCAGTATTTCTATGCATGAATTTCAAAAGGCCAGTTTAGTTGTGTGTAGACTGATAGCTAAGTCTCTGAACATAAAGGGAGGGTCAGGTGTCAGGACATAAAGGTGCTGCAAAGAGGGAAAAGCAGAATTTAAAAAAATCTCCATTCTGTTTGGTCGTCAAGTGAGAGAGCCATGTGTAAGGCAATACCAAATGATTGACTGAGCCGTTACATTGGACAAAGAATTTTTTTCATATTAAACTGTTGAAATGAGCTGCAATATCAGTAGAGTGCAACATATCTTTGTCTATTAATACTGTAATAGGATTTTGAATGGATTTAATTTCTTTTGGCCATAAGGTTCCTAGTTCCTGCCACGTTCCCTTCTGTTTAATGGAGTACTCTTACCTTCTTCTGCACGGAGTGACAGAGGGTTCGATTCAGGTTTGTGTCTTGGTGGGTTTTCTTTAAGCTCTCCGGTTTCCCCCATCAACTCAAAATATACACCATTATTATTAACATGTATTTATGACAAAATACACAACAAATACATAAAAACATTTACACAATTAAACAAAATAAAGTGTGCCTTACTTTACCTGTGCAATATTTCAATGTATAAATAACAGGGTTACTTGGGTGGGTATGTAAAATTATATCTTCCATCTACTTGAACAATCAATCTATCAAACACAGAACTGTAAAATGTAACAATCAGTAGGTGACAACTGAGAATGATGCACAATACTAAGTAGTTATTCATTCCTAATTGCTCTACATTGTCCCCTTTTTAAGAGAAAGACAAATCAAAACTAATTGTAACTGATTTCACCAAAGCTTGTGCAAACATTGTGTTGCTATATTATTGGAATATATATTTTCTTCGTGTCAAGATATTAATGGAAGGCATAAATGGTGTAGTGCTCAAGTACAGTTTACTGCATATAGTTCACTGAGGCAAAAATATTTGATTCAGAAGTCAAACAAGAACACCTGTGACTCCTGTTTCAAGGAGCATCATATTTCTTTTGCTTTCCTGATGACACTCAACCTTCTTAAGTATGTCTCCTCTCACAAGCAAATATTTCAGTGTATGAATAATAAATCCATGGGGCAAGTTTATAGATATGGAAAAATATGGCTCGTATTACACATCACCAATCCAATAATCCAATAAAGATAACATTGAATTCCTGAGGGACTATCTTTTACACAATAAAAAGCAGAAATTCCCACTCTACTGTTGTCCTTTGTACCTGCACCTTACTCTGTTATTACAGCTTCTTGAAACTGTATTCATATGTGCCAGCGGGCTCGCAGGTTGTCATTAAAAGTAATAAAAGTAGTGGTGTGTTACATTACCACCGGAACAGTTTGTAGGTCTTGCTCAACAGCCCTTCCCGTTCATTAAAAGTTAGTTAATTGACGGTGAACAGGATCTACTTATGAAGGAGTAATGAGCTAGGAGGGAAGGTCAGGTTCACTGAATCAGCACTGATGCGCTGGCACTAATTAATAGAAAGGAAAAACCCTTCAAATTCTGCATAAAGAAGCAATACGGGAACAATTAGCAAGGGAAAGATTTGTCTGTTTATGTTGGACGGTTCTGAGATTTGCATAAAGTAAAATTATCATTGGTGAATTCTGCACATTCCCACGACTGTACTAACGTTGGGTTATCACATCGGCCTTGAAAGAAATTACTTCCTAAATGTTACATTTTCATTCATTAAATCCGTGTCTATGTTTTGAGCGACAGCCATCTTGTCTAGCTGCGGCGGCTGGAATTAATGATAAAACCCAATGTAGCTTATTGCAGACAAGAGTAGGGATGTCACAATCTCAAATTTTAGTGGAACGATTATTGCGAGAAGAGACATATTGACAGTATGTGTCTTCATGGTTATTAATACCAAAGCAAATTCCTTGTTTGTGAATTATGTTCACTGACAGTGTCAATAGAACCTTTCGGATTCTGATAAATAGAAAAAATCCTTAATTCCCTTTCATTCACTGGCAGATAGATTGCCATTCCTCTAGTATATGACCACTTTTATCAAATCAAACTGTCTGAATAGTAACATAAAGTTAATGTGACATAAACAGACAGATAAAATTGCACTTTGCATTCTGGTTTATTATTAATTCAAAGTATTTATTTTAGCATCAAAAATCGTTAGTTATTATTATTATTAGTGTGTTCTGCAGAATCAAGTCATATCTCTAAAAGATGTTTTGCTTACTTCGGTTAACGTCATTGATTAAATAGAGAAGAGAGAAGAATAAATCCAGACTTTAGATGTAAACAGTGACATATGAATGAATCATAACTGTGCACCAAAATAATGTCTGCTGAAAGTCACACGCACAAGCCTTATAGAGTACTTCCTGGATGTGTTAGTCATAAGAAGTTGATTTACCTCCACTCGACACAGAGAAACCCAAAATAGCAAACGCCTTCCACAGCCTGACATAACTTCCACAGTATAGGGTTCTATGTTGTAAGATGACTCAAGATGCCACAGACTGAATTACATTCACTGGATTTATCTAGAGAGGGATCTAACTTGTTATGTTATGCAACTTATTATGTTATTGTTCTGTTTTTATGTTCAAACTCCAAAACATAAAATTTGCCCTTGAACTAAATATTAAAATGCACACCAAGCTAATCTAACTCATTGCCTCGAGGGTGGAAATGTCTAAACTCATAATTAATGGGCATAATAGATGAGCAAAAGTTTTCTTGGCTTTCCAGTAGTTAATAAACTATCTGTACATATTATGCTAAATCTATTAAGTCTAATAATATTTTTTTTACCTTCAAATACCAAGTCGAAAATGTATTTAAAGGGATTGATGCTTGACTGAGTAATCTTGATCGTGGTGTGCCCCAGGGTTTGATTTTAGGCCCTGTGCTTTTTAACCTGTACATGCTCCCTCCCTCTTGGTGGTGTCAGGAGACCATAGTTATGATGATGATGCACAGCTTTACATCTCCATGTCTCCTGATCAGCATCTTGATATACCCCACCTATGAGGTGGGATGGATTATTGATATTAATTGCTCAGATTTTGACAGACTTGTGAAGAATATTTGAGAGCAATGGGTCTAGCAATGGGTGTATATATAAAAAGTTTCATATCTTTGAGTTCAGCTAAAAATATAAGTGTTGTGTTTTTATTTTTGTTCAGCGTATAATACAGTGCGGCATTTTGTTGTGAATTTACAGTGACATACCGTAAAAGGGAATAAAACGGCGCCACAGTTTTCAACCAGTGGTCAGCGGGCGAAAAATTATGATAGGGTTACAGGGAAGAAAGTGGAAGCCATTAACTTACATAATTAAATACAATAATCTTATTTTCACTTTGACTGCCACTATTCCTCTTCCATTGTTTCTCATTTGGGGTGTCAACCATTTCCATCTTTTTAAACAAAGCTGGCTTGAGTCCATAGCAGTGTGCTGCATCCCCTCAGTTTCTTGTTTTCTTCTCCATCTCCCCAACTGCCTGGCCTGCCCTCCCATCTGCTGATCATGCCCTGATTACTCGGTTCCGTCTTCTCCCCTCCTCTCTCTGTCCTCTATTTCATCTGACTTTCTCTATCCACATGGCCTGTACAGTAGATCTACCTGAAGTCTTTGCATTGTCTTTATTCCGCCATGACTTCATTCATACTATTTGGGAAAAGCACTGAAAAAGTAAGCAGTCAAATTAACTTTTTACAGAGGACTGACTGGGGAAAGTGTGTTTCCCTACACTGCTCTTGCAGCTGGGAATTCCCATCAAACGAAATTGAGGTTTGGAGAACTGGTCTCTCTAATGATTTAATATATATACAATTGTCTGTGCTTTTATTTGTTCTTAACTGTCTCTTGAGTGTTGAGTGTAAAGGTTAATAAATAAATACATAATGGTTGAATCTACAATAATTATGCAGTTAATATTTGTTATTCACAAGAGCAGAGGATTTGCTCATCAAATTGATGGTTGCATCTTACCACTGCTGTTGTTTCCTTGGTCCAAACGCTGTGTATGTTGTATATTCATGTGAGTGATTTTACCATTAACTGCTGCAGGTGTAATCCATTCATCTAGGAATGATCCATTGTTGGAAACATTTTCTGGATTGTAATCCTTAACCTTAAAGCCAAAAAACCATAGTTTGAAGCCAGTGGCGTACAGATTTTAAGAAGGGAGATGGTTTTCTAGAGGTGTAAATGAGGCATTTTTTGTGATAAAAGATAACAGCTCTTTGAACAGAAATGTTGGATTTAGGTATAATTTGCCAGTTGTTTAAAGCGGTGTCTTTTCACCTTGGTCACAAGAAAACAAGCTAACAAGTTAATTGGGGGCTTGGCAATGGTGAAGATAAGCCAATCAGTGGTGAAGAAAAAGCAGTCAGGTTCAGGCAGGTGGTCCAGTGGTTGAGGTGGCAGCACACATGCCAGGCACCCATGTGCAGCTTGCCGCAGTTCGAATCCCAGCTCTGACAATTTACTGCATGTCCTCTCTTCTTTCTCATCACCGTTTCACACTTAGCTGACCTATCTAATAAAGCCTATGGGCCAAAAAAATCCTAAAAGAAAGCAGTCAGACTACTTAAACTTAGACTGCAGATATAACTAAGCTATAACCTGGTACGAGCATCTTTGTCCTTGGGCATTATGTAATTGTACGCTGTCCTGTTGAATAAATAAATGAATCCAAAAGATTGTAATGTCCCAGAACAGGTTTAACAGGTCAACAAAGGCAGTTTTTGGGGAAACTCCTCCCTGGCCTCTCCAGCTGCAGTACATCCAGAAAGCTGACTAGAACCTGTAAGTACAATCACATTAGTCCTGTGCTCAGGTCTCTGCACTGGCTTCAGGCTCAGAGAATAGACTTTAAAGCAGCTCTGCTTGTAAACAAGTCTCTTCATGGCCTAGCACCAAAGTACATCTTGGACAGGTTAGTGCAATATGAACCATCTCGGACTCTGAGGACCTTAGAGCCTCCTGCTGGAAAAATTATGTACCTGAGCTAAATTTTGAGTGTCATGGCAAACACATACTTATGTACATGTGCTTTTTTTGTCATTAATACATTTGCAAAGAACTCAAACAACCTTCTTTCACGTTGTCATTTGGGGGTATTGTTTGTAGAATTTTGAGGGAAATATAATGAATTTAATTTATTTTGGAATAAGGCTGTATCCTAACAAAATGTTAGCTTTTAACCATGTTCTAACATTGTTCCCTCATCAGAAACATTCCTGGAGTAGCATTTAGCTTCATTCACACTAGTTTGATGAATCCTAGTTGATACTCGGTTCTGAACATTTTCTTGATCTGTGATTTGGCTATGAGAATCTTCTCTGCTGTTTTTAAGGCCATAAATCATTGCCAGACTCGTTTTGAGAATTTCTCCCATCCAATCACAATCGGTACAACTGCATTCCGAGACCAGGAAGTAAACAGGCCAGTGTGACATGCACTTGTTTGTATTATTCTGTATGTAATCCCGTGTGCAACCAGTAGAGGGCGCCAAAACACAGGTAGTCCCGGGTTAAACAGCAGTGCTCCAAATGTAATTGTGTTAGTTATAAAATATATTTTTGTTGTAAGATATGAGATGCCATTCTAAAGGTAATCACGAGCATGTTTAAAGGCTAATACCAATACAATAAATGTATAATATTTGCCCTTTAAGTACACCAACTGTGTTCTA
Source organism: Chaenogobius annularis (assembly GCA_015082035.1). NCBI lineage: Eukaryota > Metazoa > Chordata > Actinopteri > Gobiiformes > Gobiidae > Chaenogobius > Chaenogobius annularis. Next base: position 1,703,020 of record BJKM01000013.1, on the reverse strand, counting down.
TAGTATCCATCACAGTCCAGCCTTGCTCCCTCTTGGGCCCTGCAGGAGTGGGATCAGATTGAGGGTCTGAGCCCAGATAAGCCTTTGCCGCGGGTCTGTGTGGCAGCTGATAAAGATCAATGCCCACCCACCCCAGGACACTGCTGCTTTTGTGCTGTTCCTCCGCTGTGATACAGACCCCATGTTTCACCTCCCTTTCACTGTAATCCTGTGGTTCCCAACCTTCATTGTCTCGTGTTCCCCCTTGGGCTCTGAAACCCTACTCCCCCAGCTTCCCCCTCCTCAAGCGTGCTGCTGGTTATTTGGATAGTGATAGACTAAAATGCCTGTAGGCTGCATTCACACTGTCCTGGTTTCAGCACAGTTTAGTCCTGATGTAGACTTGGTTTGGTCCTGTTCTTTGTCTGGTTTAGTCCTGGTCTAGTGTAGATTTGTCCGTTTTAGTCTTAATTTTGATGTGGTATAGACAAGTGTTAATACAGCCTAAGATGTTTCATCCTTTTTTCTACTCTGGATAAAATAATACACATAACCTGGGGAACTTAATTTTCAAACTGTGTATGATGAAGGCAGCTATACGTTGTGTGTATGCATTTATTTAAAACAAGCTCAGCACAGATAGCATTAATCTCAAAGAGAAAACATTTTACCAAATTTAGCTACAAGCTATTTTTCATCTGTAGTTTGTGTAGTGTGTGTACAGGTTTAGACAGAAAGTATTTTAAATCCATAAGTCAATCAAACACCCCTATTTACACAGTTGCACCTTTTTAGATATACACTTTACTAATAAATAATTCATCAATAGCAATATGACCTTATCCAATTCATAATCCAACATAATACCTCCAAAATACAATTATTCAATTTATAATTAAGTATTTTTTTTAAAAGTGATACCATTACCACATATAATACTAAAGCTACAAAATTCATCTTTGAAATTAAGTTTTAAAACACACCAAATCAAATTCATTATTATGCTATCCTTCATCTTTTTGGTAACCTAAATATATAATAAACCCTTTGGTACATTACAAGTGTTCGTGTGCGTTGTTTTATCAGAGAGCCAGCCCGTTCTTACCGCTAAATGGAACTTTTTCGTCCAGGTTCAAAAGTTATACAAGGCTTTAAAATGTATAGACAGAATGGAACAATAAAATTAACTAATTTACAACAACAAAAATTAAGCACCACAACATTATTGTTTGTCCATCGTTGGGCACAATTTGTTTTGCTCCAGTACAGATATATTGTAAAAGCAGTTGTTTTAGTTTTGTTATTGTTAGCTTTACCCAAAGACTGCAAAACTCGCTCAGGCTTCTGAAAGTTGTGAAACGTGCTTATAAACTCATCGCAGTGAATAATTAGGAGGCTCGGGATATGTGAGAAAAACAGGAACAACTTTGTGTTTTTTAGACGATAAAAATCACGTACCAAATCACCAAAAACATTCTATTGAAATGAATATGCAAATGTTGATCCACTGTCAAAACATTACATCTTTTGTGACTTTAAATCATTCTAAATGCCCCCTATAGAGCCTGTACCCCTGGTTTGGAAACACTGCTCTAATCGCCACCAGTTTAAGATGCAATGCCTGAAATCACAAGCGCCAGACATTTTGATCGTCTTCTTATGGCATTTGTACAGCTGAGTTTGATTATTTTATTGGCGCCGTTGCTTACAGTAATAAAGCTGTCTCATATTTGGCTCTTGTAATTTGTCAATAGAAAAAGTCTTAATATCCAGGTTACTCTATAGCCTTTTGAAATGCAATACACTCTATCTTTAGGTGTCTTTGTTGTTTACTCTTCATAATGATCCGCTAATGAGATTTGAGACACTTGATAAGTTTGCCTCATACTCTGCGGCAGAGTTTGGGCATCGTCTTAAAGGTCAGTGCAAGCGATCAAATAAAAAGCAATGAGTTAGACGTTGCAATAATAGCAAATATCAAACCAGTCGTCAGGAAATGTTCTGGGCTTTGCTTATTGCAGCATCAAAAGGGTTTTTTAAGGACAAGTTACGTAGCAGTATTTGTCAGGTTTTGTGTTCAGCCTGTGCAAAGTACTGACACATAAAGGATAAAATACTAATAGTCAATGTCTATTTACCACAAATAATACAATTTAAGGCGAAACACTGCAGGCAAAAACTCTTTTTTTGCTTTTTGGTTGGCTCTCTAGACATAAACTTTCAGCTGGAAAAAACAACATTGTCCAATCCAAGATGTTTTATTACTTACATCCTGGATCTATAGATATATATGGATCATTTAAAAGGCTTTTTTCTCAAAATGCAGAAAGATCAGCATTTGAAGTAGCACACACCGAACTTCACAATCTTGTGCTTAACAAGACTTTGATGAATCGTACTGAAGGGTTTGTTCATCTAAATCCAAGCCTGATTTATTCAAGTTTTAAGTCTAAAAAATGAGGCAAACATTGAATACTGACACCAATTTTCAATATGATCTAGTTTACTCAAATACTTACCTAAAATCCCCTCTGTATATCTATATATTTTGTAACTAATTTATTAAAAAATTAACCACGAAATTTAAACCTGGCGCTATCCGTTTTCAAATTTATGTCCCAAAAATATGTGCAGTTTTGGCAATGTTTACACATAAAAAGCCTTATTTGTATACAAAAACATTACCAACGGCTCACTGATTTTTTCTTAATAAACAACTAATCTGATGTTTTCCAGTCAGGTTTTAGACCTCATCACAGCACAGAGACTGCTCTTGTCAAGGTGACAAATGACATCCACCTGAACACTGACGCGGGCAAAGCCTCAGTCTTAATTCTGTTAGATCTGAGTGCTGCTTTTGACACTGTCGATCATGGGACCCTCTTACAGAGACTAGAGGACTGGGTGGGCATCACTGGCACTGCTCTAAACTGGTTAAAGTCCTATCTGGAAGACAGGAAGTACTTTGTCGAAATTGGGAACTGTGTCTCAGACCAGATGCCCCTGACCTGTGGGGTGCCCCAAGGGTCAATCCTGGGACCCCTTCTATTCAACCTCTACATGCTGCCGTTAGGTCAGTTGATACGCAGCGAGAATGTGTCGTATCACAATTATGCAGACGACACTCAGATCTATGTTTCACTGACGGCAGGTGAATATGGACCGGTGGATTCACTCTGTCACTGCATCCAACAGATCAGTGTGTGGATGCAAAGCAACTTTCTCCAGCTGAACTCAGACAAGACTGAAATCATTGTCTTGGCCCACAGAAACAAAGAGAAAGTGTTAACTGTCACCTCCAGAGTCTCGCTCTAAAACCTACAAATCAAGTTAGAAATCTGGGGTAATAATGGACTCAGACAGCCACGTCAAATCAATAACATCAGCAGCCTTTTACCATCTAAAAACAGTGGCAAAATCAAAAGTATAGTGTCTAAACCAGACCTGGAGAGACTTATCTATGCATTTGTCTCTAGTAGATTAGACTACTGTAACGGCCTGCTCACTGGCCTCTCCAAACGAGCTGTAAAACAGCTGCAGTACATCCAGAACGCTGCTGCTCGGGTCCTGACTAGAACCAGGAAGTACGATCACATTAGTCCTGTGCTCAGGTCTCTGCACTGGCTCCCTGTGGCTCAGAGAATAGACTTCAAAGCAGCTCTGCTTGTATACAAGTCTCTCCATGGCCTAGCACCAATGTACATCTCGGACATGTTAGTGCCATATGAACCATCTCGGACTCTGAGGACCTCAGGGGCCGGCCTCCTGCTGGTGCCCAGCGTCAGGACTAAACATGGGGAATCTGCGTTTCAGTTTTATGCAGCTAAAATCTGGAACAGTCTTCTGAGGATGTCTGAGGATGTGAGACAGGCCGCTACTCTGGCAATGTTCAAATCTAAGATAAAAACTGTTTTGTTTGGCTGTGCATATGACTGAAATGCTTTTCTTTGCACTCTTCTCTTTTATGTCTTAAACTATTGACGGATAGCCTGAAAATGGCACTTTTAAATTAAGATTTTGTGATTTCTGCCATGTCTTTGTGATTTTAATGCATTTTTTTCATGTTGTGTGAAGCACTTTAAATTGCCTTGTGTACGAATTGTGCTCTACAAATAAACTTGCCTTGCCTTGCCTTACATGATTAAAATTGTGTTTGATTTTTTTACATTTGCGTTAGTAAACTACAGAACAAGTTTCAAATATATATTCTTAAATTCAATGTATTGATCCTTTTCACCTACTACTACTTCTAGCTACTACTGGTACTACTAGTTTTACTACAACTGGTGCAACAGCTGCAGCAATACTATGCTTATTATTTTTGACCCTGTACTTAGAAGATATATATATATATTTTCATCTTAGAAAACCTGATGCAGAGAATTACTAGAAGACTGGGTTCAAAGGTCTGATCTTAAATAAATCTTGAAAAACATAATTCTTTTTTATTCTAATTTCATGCAAACACTTTGTAATGAAGCGATGCCAGAGCCGAGCTAACAAGGCAATCTGACAAAATAAATGTTTGACTTCAGCTCAACATTTTGGCAGGAGTTTCAACACATTCATTGTTGTTGTCAAGGCGAGCTCCTGCCAAAACCTAACTATTTATTCAATAAGGATTGTTGAAGGCAAAGAGACATGGCATTGAAACAACTCTGTTTCAAACAACTCAGTAACTTTGTCTAAACTTTGTCGTTGAAGCCTTGATCAAGTCGGCGACAGCAGCGAAAAGTGGAGAAGAAAGAGAAGCATGCCGTCATTTGAAAACTGTAACAATTATCTGATTCATGTTTCTTGACATAGGAGGTAGTTAAAATATGATTTAGAACAGTATTTGTCTACTATTTCTTCCATTTCAGAGCTACTATTCATGTGAGATCTGCATTGGAGACTCTTAATTCACCGGTGCATGACGTTTGAGGCGACCTAACGGCTGCTCCTCACACCGGCAAAGTTGTTTCCAGTCCAGTTTGTCGCCCAGCTGTTGCATTGCATTTTGCACAGTCTCCACCGTGTCAGGCTTTTCTTTTTTTTTTGGTTTTCAAGATGCCTTCCAAGTCCTTCTGAGAACCAAGTATCCAGAAGAGAAAACAGAGGACTTTGCCGGGAGGAGGAGCAGCTGTTAGGTCGCCTGCAATGCTATCCACGAGTGAATTGTCCGTAATCCAGTTAGGAATAAGTAACTTGTAATAAGTAAATATACCACACTCCTTGTGCCATGATTATGGTAAATACTGCTTTGCCAGTGGAAAAATTAACACCTACTCATCTCGTTAATTCTAGTGGGAAACTGAGAAATAATTTTGATGCCAGAGTTGACATAACCTTTGACCTCTCACTATTTTTTTTTACATTTTTAGCTTCACCTTTATTTAACTTGGAAAACCAAAAATCAACATTCAAAGACTCTTGGGACAATAAACTGTAGATTACACACACCCACCAGTAAAAATTAGTCAAGACATTATAAAGTGAAATTTTCCCATTTTAAGGACGACAACATAGTGATTGTTCCTCTAAGATATGTAACAATATTTTGTACATATTTAGTGAGACCAAAGTATTAAAACTAATTTCAGTTTGCTGTTAATTCCAAGAAAAAGGTGCATCAAAACTAAAAGCCTTTTTACCCAACTCAATTCTGTCTCTAGGGACGGACAATACGAGTCACCTCCGGTTAGAGGTCAGGTATAGAGGGAGCCGTCCTAACATGGCTTTATAAATGAAGAGGCGCCAGTGTTGTTTGTCTGTGCAAAGACAAAGTGGGACTGAAGTCTAGCGTTGCGTCTTTCTGAGGTTTGCACTTCCGATTGAACGTGAGTCGTAAACTGCTCCACACTACGAGACTGAGGCAACTGCAACTGACTTCAACTGATGACTGAGAGTGACTGGATGTGATTGAAAATTATACGTAAATTGGGCTAAAAGTTGTGCGTGTCCTCAGCTTTTAGATGTAAAGTTTGATAATGATGAGCTAAAACGATCACTTTTGAAAGATTTAATAGTCAAATATATAACTACATTTAAACTGAGCACTACTTGAGGTCACAGCCACAGAACACAAAATAAACATGTTTTAAAGAAGTCTAATTAAGGACGTACCAAATCGGGCCGGCGTGTCAAATTGGGTAATGACAGGTTCTGTGCACAGCAGCAGTTGGCTAAGCCAGTGGGGGTCCGCAGATGATATGAGGGAAAAAGCAAAATGTTTACAATAGTCTTAAACTAAATGTTAACTTTTATTAAAACATAAGGCAAGGCAAGTTTATTTGTAGAGCACAATTTGTACACAAGGCAATTCAAAGTGCTTCACACAACAGGAAAAAAGTGCATTAAAATCTCAAAGACATGGCAGAAATCACAAAACCTTAATTTAAGGAAATTTAAAGGTGCCATTTTCAGGCTCCGTCAAATAGTTTAAGACATAAAAGAGAAGAGTGCAAAGAAAATCATTTCAGTCATATGCACAGCCAAACAAAACAGTTTTTATCTTAGATTTTAACAATGCCAGAGTAGAGGCCTGCATAACATAAAATAAACAACTAATTAAATTCATGAGTAAATATTCACTTTAAAAATATGTTTTGTTTGTTTTAATGTTTTTGCCCAAACTAATTAGTGTTAGCATTGCGACACAAACCTGTCCCTTTATAAACACAATGACACAAGTGTTTGTATTCACCTGTTTTGTAAAGTCTTTGAGATGTTGTTATCAGAGACATCCACCCACAACTCACTGTTCACTGCCTGATCTTATAATAGTCATTAATTTTAGACTGACTTTGTGAGAACCCCATCGTTTGTGAATTCTGTTCATTGACAATGGCAATAAACCTTTTCTGATTCTGATCATCAGTGCGTCCCACAAACCTCATTCATATATTCAGTGACGGCTTGAAGCCTTGAAATAAGTAACAGTAAATGTGATAAAATATTATTAGCAGTTATAAGACATTATTTACGTTATTGACTGTGACAAATTGCACCCTGTCAGGGTTGGTTGTCACACTGTGTGGGGCTGGTTGTCCCTGCTGTTATTAATGGCATTTTCTGTAAAAACATGTTTTGTTTTTGTTTTAAACGGTAATTTTTCTTTTATGTCTTTTGAGATACTGTAAAACAATGAAATAAGTTTTTCCAACTATTAATTTGTGCAAGTAACTGCTTGTTTGATTTGCACTTTGTTTTAAACTGTGAAATGTACGAATTCTCCAGTGTTATAGATATAAGCTTTACAAAAGCTACTGATTTGATTAAAAGCCAAGGTGTTTATCACAACATCATGACTCACTGTTTATGTCCTTTGGGGCAACTGACCCCAGTTCCTATGAGACAACCAGCCAACAGAAAGTTTGAGCTAGCAACACATGGCTTTAGCTTGAAAGATAAAAGATGAATTCATCGCCCTGAGTTCTGGCTTTTAACCGGATATTAGTTTTTTCAGATACTAATAACCTACAGGCTTTTACTACAAAAACCATTAACATCTTGGGAAATGGTATAGACCTATAAAAAAGACTAATTGTCTTCTCATTTTAATGTTTTTCTAGTGATTGGAAAAAATATTAAGGGAGACTAAGCAAGATGTTTAGCTTAGTGTTTGATAACAATATCAAGCCACAGCGCCCCCTGGTGATATAATAATTTTATATATACTGTAATACAAAAAGGTTTACTGTAATTGTGTCAATAGCATACATTTGTTAAAATGTTAACGTTAACTTTGAAACCAAACCAAATATATGTTAGTGAGATCTTGAGTCTTTTGAATTTGGCCAATACAGTAACTGTAATAACCAGTTTCATATGAAAACGATGGATGAAAAACAAACTTAGCTCCTTATTAATATTAGCTCAATAAAATACACAATAAAACATCATCATATCAAATACATTAGATAGTTTCCTAAATGTCCCAAATGTATTTATACAAAAACAAAAAAGTTAATTTTTACATCAAAATTACAAATTGATGTGCTTTTTCAAGTTAAAGTCTACAGACAAATCAGACTGTTTGGAATGAGACTGTCTGAACTCCACCTGACTAGCATGTTAAGTGTGCATAAAGTAAAGTACCAATTTAAAACAAATACATCATATTGCTGTTTGTGAGGTGCAAGTCTCTTCCAGACAAATGAACTGAACCCCGCTGCACACCGACTGTATTTGTACAAGTCACTGGTCGGATTTGTAATTAATTTCACTGCGCTAGCTACAAGTTCCCGCTCTGTCCCGTGGCTGTCGGGGTGATTAACTGTCCGTCTATAGACCGTCAATGGTTTCCTCCATCGAGACGCAGTTTGGGAGCGGTGCTTATTGGAGGATCCCGCGCACAGGAAGGTCAGAGCAGAGGTGGATGGGAGTGGACCGCGCGCACACCTCCTGCCACCGGGAGATTTATCAAGCGCGCTCTGCTTCACCGCCGAACACATGGTTAATTTAGCAGCCATTACAGGTGACATCTTGATGAATAGAGAGAGCTGTTGGCGCATACATAGGCAATGGGCATAAACACACAAACAAGGGTGAGGAAGAATAATTGTCATTTTACGGCTGCAGACTGAAGGGAGGACAGGATGGAAGTTAGCACTGTGAGAGGGATGCTCGGTGGTGATCGAGAAAGTTTGTAATTATATAAGCAAGCTATATTTGTATGCTCTTTCTAGGTCTATTCGTGCAGTGGGGAGAAGTAAAGGTTATAGTTGGTAATAGTAGTTAAAAAGCGAATCATTCTTTCTGAGATTTTACTAACTGCTTCAATCATTTGTACATGATTTCTATTGTTGTAGTAGTTGATTTATATTTCCTTCATGGACAGTATAGGCTGAAGGATTGTTTAAAGTGTCTCCATTTAGATGTTTTGGCTTTGTGTGGAATGTTTGCGTAGTCCCCCAGTCGCTAAGGTGGGTTCCATAGCAAAAGAAAATGTAATTCTCTCAACTTTGTTTGAGAATACAAATGTGTTTTGCGACTCATCCAAGTAGCTTGATGGACTGAAGAAGCTACTTGGATGAGTGGCGAAACGTCTTCACTCTTAAATCTTTTGTCCAGTTGACAGAATTCTATTTTTACGTTTTTTTCCTTTCATTTTTCCAATTAGGTGTTTTTTTTTTGTTTTTTTTAAACAAATCATGCATTCCTCTCCACAGATCTGACATGTGAGTGGGGCTGTCACGATATATCACATGTTTGTGTTACGATTTTTGTGCGAATAGTCATCACAAATGTATGATTACTGTTAGCATCGATTGCTAGCATAGTAATCGACACTGAAACCCTTAATTTGCTTTCTTTCACAAGTCTAATGGATTTATTCCTCACCATCTTTATAAAATCCAACATTCGGAATAAAAAATAAATGATATTGTCAAACAAACAGCCAGATAAAAAAGTTCTTTACATGCAGTTCGACTTTTTCTACAATCAATCTAACTGAAATCTCTCATTGTTGCTGCCCACAATTCTCATGGTTATTTTATTTTCATTTTTTTACCCTTTACAATTATAACGTGAATAATACAGACAATTTAATCTTGACATTCCTGCGTGTGATGAGTACAGCCTATTGGTGTCACCTGTTTGTCTCCGTGGAGATAGTTTGATAAAGCATCCCCAGAGCATGCAGGCAAAAGTAAGTGGCAGACCCTTCATCAGAAAAGTTACATAATGCACCTTTAACAATAAGAAATATCGGTATGTTATTGTATAGCATCAATCAATGTCAAGTTTCCGAATGTAAATGTTATGCTGATCTAGTGTGGTACTCCTTTTTCTAAATAATGATTTGACTAAGTACCAAAGTAAAGTATTTAGTTCTCTTTTAAATATTAATGCAAATGCAAATAACAGTATTTGCAGGTTGCAGATGCAAATTAAACAAAAGATAATGATATATTTATACACTGTTCATTGCCAGAGTTTGGGAAGTGCAGCATCAGTGAATCAAGTTGACTTTTTTAGTTCTTAATCCTTCCTATTTATGCAGCCAAGTAATCTCGGCTTTTAATTAAGACACGGCTAATAAGGATTTAAGAAATGTGAAATTGTAAGTCGTCCTTCTGCACCTGTGTATAGCCCCGGAGACAATCTTCACACATACAAACCACAACACAAAACACGGCCAGCCATTGATCAAGTAAACACTCGGCTATTTATCATCATCGTCATGCCTTATATCTGATAGGTATTGATTCGTGGGTGGTTCTGCATACACCGCACGGAGTAATAAAATGTACAGCGGGGTGCATACGTCTGACAGGCAGGAAAAGCTGTGAACAAAAGAAAGATGTAATCCCCAAAATAAGAAACAAATGGGGAGAAAAGCTTATTTAGAAGTACTTGAATATCATGTGTACCTCCGACAAGGCATCGGACTTGTTTAGTCAACATACAGTGTCCGGATCTGCAAAAGATTGAGCGTGATTTAAATTTGCTCAATAATCTTTTAGATCCATAATCTATATCTTATTGTTGAGGTGAAACAGCACGAGCTTTCACGTGGAAAATTGTCCGATCTGCACTAAAGATTATTTAATTTAATAAACTTCACATTTTCTAAAACTAAATATATGCAGGACATAAGATTGTCTCTTGAAGTAGCACAAAATCACAATAATTTAATTCTGAATATTATTATTTTTTCATCCAAAACATTTTAAGAATTTGAATTTTTAGGCCAATCTTCAGTAAGAGCTAGTTTAGTCAAAAAATTATTGCAGTGTTGGATAATAAAATAATAATAATAATAATAATAATAATAATAATAATAATAATAATAATAATAATAATAATAATAATAATAATAATAATAATAATAATAAAAAAAATAATATAATGAAAAACATATACATATATACTTACAAATATAGTATAAACTACAAAGGCAATTTCCAATTACATAGTTCACCTTTAATTTCATAGATTCGTTTTTTCTAGCCTTTTCTGACATTTTTCAGGCGTTACAAAAATGTTAACAGCAATTTTTTCCCCTCCCTGAAATCTTTGCACATTGCGGAATTGGATCTGTTTGACTGCTGTGCCCATAGGAAGCAAACAGAACGCTACAAAAGGCGTACGGAAAGCAGCATATGTATGGAATTGTACCTCCCACACGTATAAGCATGAAGCCGGCTGCCTACGGTTGAACAGCAGCCCAGAATGAGACCGAAAATGTTCCTTACCAAACAGAGACTCGATGCTTGGTTGTTTCTCTGTGGTGGTTTGGCAGCGAGCGATGTTGTGACAGACAATGGACGAGTCTCTCTGTGGAGATCAGCTTGCACTCGTTTTCCCCTTTCGCCTGTAGGGACATCATGATGTAGGGAAAAGAAAAGAAAAGAAAGAAAAAATGAATTGGGGAGAAAAATATAAACACAGACAAACAAATACTAACAAACTAAAATAAGATGTATTTATGTTTTTATTATTGTTATTATTATTATTATTATTATTATTATTGTTATTATTATTATTATTATTATTATTCATTCATTCATTCATTTTCTGCTGCTTGTTCCCGTTAGGGGTCGCTGGTGATTGGAGCCTATCCCAGTGCCTTTGGGCCTTAGGCGGGGTACACCCTGGACAGTGGCCAACTCGTCGCAGGGTGAACACAGAGACAAAGACACACAGACAACCATTCACCCTCACACTCATTTACGAGGGCCAATTTACCGAAGACATGCATGTCTTTGGACGGTGGGAGGAAGCCGGAGAACCCACGGTAACACGGGGAGGACATGCAGACTCCACCCAGAGAGATCATGTGACGTAACCTTGGACCCCCCATTATTATTATTATTATTATTATTATCATGTTAAAATTGTATGTTCAATGTAACTTTACTGTTATGGCTTTACTTACAAATGTCCAGCATGTCATTAAACATATCTAGTTCTATGTTCATTGTCACTTTAATTCAAAAATACCCTAAAATTAAACTAATTAACAAATGTCACAGGTTCATTTTAGACTAGCAGCAGCCAATAACCCATGGTGTAGCCAAGGACATGCTCTCAACAGCTCTGCTCTCTCTTCCCACAATCATCTTCTTCTTTTCTCTTCTTTGGGTTTATTGGTGGGCTACAAGCCAACGAATAATCTTTGAGAATGTTACAGTCTAGAACTTAGTCCAGTGTAAGACAGAAATGAAAATACAGCCCTCCAAACCATTTTCGGATTCCCCACCGGCTCCAGCATCTCCCTGCTTTGCCTCCCTCAGACTTTTTCTTTCTGCACTGTGTCTCAAACACTCCATCAATGCATTTTCCCCTGTCCTGAGGAGAATATAATTCAGATCAGTCTGACCAAGTCTTAGTCTGGTGAAATCAGTGTCTTCCCTTCTGCATTGATTAGTATCCTTTTTAGTCAGACAAACAGATTTTTGTATTTTATAGTAATGTCTTTCCCTACAATGAGCAGAGCTCCTGAGCTTCTCCCGAGGAGGAAACCTCGAGCACGCTACAGCGGGGCAGCGGGGAAACAGGTTGGGGAAGTGCAGGGCCGCAGAGAAAGTTAATCGAGAGTCAGCTCTGCAGAAAGAGAGCACACCGCACGTCCCATGCACACTCCGGGCACGACACTCTCGAGCCATGAGAGAGCCAGGAAGGCGAGCCGGTTGGGGAATGACGGGGCTGTTAGGACCGCTCTTGCACATCGAATGAATGCAAATGGTACATGGCAAATAATAACATTTCAATGCCGACAACCAATGGTGAACTCCACTAGAAAAGTTACATAATCGAAGAGTGCATTCTTCTTCTATTTGTGCCAGGCATGGACTCCTAAAATGTAAAGTTGTTAATGGTTTGCACATTTTGGAGGAGAAACGAGCGAGGTATCACCCGGGACTGGTTCCTTGTCTAATCGCGTTCCCGTGAGGCGTAAATAGCTGCAAAGGTGACTTATGCATACCTTTTGGTGCCCTAAAATGCTATAACTCTGATGCCATTTCACTTTACGTTTTAATTTTGTAAAGTGGTATCAAACGCCCCGCAATTTCTTTGCCCAAAAATCTTATCAAAAACTACAATGTATATTAATGCAATAGAGTGATTAAAACTTGCGAGTTCTGTATTGTGAGTGCTGTAAAGTGCAGAGGTGTCATTTGGCATCTCTCTTCTGAATTCAAGCTGAAGGTCAGACGTGATAATGTGGAGAGATTGCTCTGTTAATGGAAGTGCCCATTAGTCATCAAACTCAGAGATTATTTACTTCCCTCAGGGACAAGAAAAGGGCTATATGGGAGATGGACATTGAAGAAATATAAGCTGCTAGCAATTAGTGAGAACAGACCTCCACAAAGGCATTCACACTGGAGGCTGCAGCGTGCTCCATGTCTGTGCTGAAGGAAAAATAGTTTTACCTGTAAACAATAATGAACAATAAACCAGAATGAATATGGTGCGTGCTCTGCTGCGACAGCACAACTTCAGCTCTGTTCTATTGTAATGTGTCTATTGTTCAATCTGCGTATTTGTGTCAAGCTCTGTGTTTGTAGAAATTACTATTTTTTTTCTTTTTTCTGGCAAATCAATCAGCATTACTTCCAATAAATGCCTTTTAGATTCCTGCCACTAGCAATCAGCAAGTTTTCCAAACATCTCATTTACACTCAATACAGGGCGGTCTCGTCACATATTTTTGCGGGTTACTTGTACAAGGCCTGTCACACCGGTGTACTTAGGTCTGTACTTGACCAACAGTAGGGTCCTGGGTTCACATGATAACGTGAGAAGTACTTGCCTAATTACCTGAAAACTGCTCCAGACCGATACGGTGTCTGGAGAAACTAGTTTCCACAGACCCGCTGCTGCATCTGCTGGTCGAAACATGCTGGCTTGTAAATATAGGCCTTTTAATTATATTCCTTGTGCTGCTCATACTTTTCTGGAGTGCCTGGGTCTCTCGCTGCACCTGGGTTGCACTATCCTGTGAGTGGACAGAAACCAAACGAAGAAACACTGGACAGAAACCAAACGAAGAAACGGTGGACAGAAACCAACCGAAGAAAAAAGATGTATGAAGAAAAGTAGTATCGCTACAATATGGCATATCGGCTTGAGGAGTTGGAGTGAGATGCTGAGCTGATTGGTGACTCCCTCTCGACTGAAGCTGACACACCACCTCTGTTCTACTCCACAGACAGTCCTGATATCTTTTACCTGAGGAGCTCCACTCTCCCAGCCCAGTTAGAGATGACACCAGGAAGCAGCCACTTTCCTCTACTTGCCTCTCTCTCTTTTTTCACTTTACTTTCTTTCCTTCAGCGGAGATGTCCTTTGACAGAAAACCCAGCTCAAACCACTGCGGGGCTGTTAGCCACGGATTTCCCCCCAGGCGTGAATTTAAGCAGGAGGAAAATGCCTGGCTGCTTTGAGTGAATTAAAATGATCGCTAATCTTATCGGCATGTTGTAATCTCCAAACATGAGGAGATTCGGGCTCATCGTCTCTTCATATATGTATAATAAAATTGCACAAAGAACAGCGGAGTTGAGCCATGCGGTCTCTTTGTAATATCCTGTTCTAATAGGGCTCTTCTGAACCCTTAGCCCACCCTCTGTGCCCCCATGTGAACTCACTGCAGACTGTGATGTAGTACCTATAGTGCCTGTGTGCTGTTGCATGTGTGGGAAAGGTATAAGCACTTGTGGGCAGTGTCCCCTCTAATTCTTCATGTGTCTGAGCAAACACAAACTCCCTGAGCGGTCCCTTGGACCACTTTGAGCAACGTGCGCACCGTGGTCACGCCAGTATCACGTTACAGGTTACATGGTTTGTTAAAATAATCAAATTACAGCAGTCATTTCTGTTGGATTACTTTTAATTAATCCATTTACAATGAAAAAGTCATAAATCTTGTTCATGACCTGTGTTGCAGGGGCGGACTGGGTGAAAAAAGTGTCCCGGGAGTTGAAGTCATATTTACTCCTCGGAGTCCTGTTCATTGCAGGGGGGTCTGGGGATAATAAATAAAATAAAATCAGAAAATAGGGGTAATTTCATGTACTTTGGTGTGTTTTTAAAAAAAATCTATTTATTTTATAGACTCAGTTGGCCAGAGTTGAATAATATCCTACTATATAATGTCAGCTTGGTTCAATAGGTTTGTTGTATAAATAGAGCTGAATATTGCTTTATGTAGATTTTTGTATTCATTTCATGACCAGCACTCATTTTTGTATTACAGCATGTAACCAAGTACTTTTGAGGCAAAAAAAACTTTTTTAACTAGATAAATGAACGATAGATGAGTTTATATCATAATGTGGAATCTTCCAGGCAAAGCAAGAACAATTTTATAAGAAAATCAGGTGAAGGACCCTCAACTACAAAAATTACAAACTGCCTCATTTCATCTGATGAGCCGAATATCCTTTGGGCCTATAGCCTACTCTCTGTGGTCCATTTGTGGACCCTCACCCACCGTTTGAGACTTTAATCCAACTTTAACATACACAGTGCAGAGTACAGCTTCAAAGAGGCCCAGTATTTGAGGGCCATGTCCCTCATTGACACCAAAAAACCTCATTCACAACTACGCTGCGCTCACGCCTCTTGCATTGCGCTGAGCCTCATTCATAAAGTTTCACCAGCGTTGTTCTACTCCCATGGTCAAAGTTTCATATGATAATGCACCTGACGCAGAGCTCTCACGCACACACAGACGCGCACTGTCCCTTATCACCGCTCGACAGCGGCCGCTCTGGTCACAGGCGCGCAGTTCAGAGGGAACATTGATGAGTGGATGTGTCGCTGGAGCTGCCCGTTCGTTTCGCCATGATAAGGGGCTGTGTCTCTTCACTCCGCCGCATTGTTGTTAGCTAACGCACCTACATGGTGCGTATGGGCAGGGCACATATGCAAGCACTATCAATGCTATGATGGCTGCGTAGCGTCAGTAAACTTTATCGTATCATTGGCTGGACACTTGTCACTCACTGCGTTACATTTAAAAATGGTACAAAAACACATTACTGGTCTATTTAATTACATTAGATTAGGTCCAATATTAGATAATACGTTTATGGTGAATTTGAATTTATGCGCTGCATAGATTTTCTTGTGCGCTGAGAATGTGCGAGCAGTGCGCGATTGCACAGGCACGCAGCTTAGAGGGAACATTGCTTGTGGGTATTCAGCTAGAGCTACTTTAAGTTTTATTCTAGCCCAGAGCCACCCAGTCACCCAAGCTGTCCTGTTTTTACCCGAGAATCCTGCTTCGCTTACCTGGACCAGGTGGTATGAACATTACCACTATTACTACCTCGCTGCTGCTACTACTACTACAGCTGCTGCTACTACTACTACAGCTGCCACTTTTAATATTACTACCACCTGTACTAAAAGCTATATCCACATCTACTAGACATCTACTACTACTTCTACCTGTCCTCCATCACAAATATCAAGTGCTCTCATACTAAAAGTCAAGTTGTTTGCAGCTCTAATATGCCACAAGCAAAACCATAATTCAGTTAAATGAATTATTTTTATCTGATTTTGGGCATGGGTAAGACCTGGTTTAAAAGAGTACGCACATTTTTAGCGGTGTCAGTTATGATCCTGTTCCGTGTGTTCACAGTCAAGTACATTTTCATTTGTAATAATATAAACAGAACAAGTGTGGAAACAAACTATTTTGCTGATGGATTGAGCTGGTGAGAAGATGATTTCCTGTCATTTTGATTAAATGACTGATTTATCATTTTAAAAAGCACATGGCATGGTTAAGAGTGTGTAAACTGAATATATCAATTATGCTATCATTGTATTAGTTGACAATTAATTCAATAACCAATCAGTCCCCAAATGAATGTTTATGTAATTTCTGAGCTTCTAGCTATTACACATTTTGTGATTTCTCATAATGAGGACATATGATCTAAAATGGACTTTTATGTGTTTAACCATTATATGTGTTTTGATGGATTCCTGCATGTTTGAATAACCCTGAATTGTCCTGCAATTTAGGCTTGAGTGCTCAGAAAATGTTCACCTACTCTCTATCTCCCATAACTCTTTTATTTACTTTTTACTTTTTAATTTAGACTCCGAGTCAAACGTGTGGGATTCAAAAGGTCACAAAGCCCTTTTTCAAAGCGGGGGAGGCTCTAATATTAAGCTGTTTTAGATCAATATTATGATTTACATGAACAAAATGTCAAATGATGGTCTGTGTATATTTTAGGGTGCAAAAGCACCACGTTAAAATGTATGTTGGGACTGTCCTGTTGCTCAGAAATATTGGACTGAGAATAATAAAGCAATTTAGCCTGTTTTTGACATCACCACTACACGAGAGTTCAGGATTTTTATGTATTTGGACCTCAAAACTCCTGCAATGGACACTATAAATGGATACCTCTGGAACGTACTTCTGGCTGCAGCAAAAAAGGACATAATTTTTAAAAATGGAAGACACAAACTGAACCAACGATTAAGGACAGTATAATTTACATTCAATTTCAATAATTGAGAAAATTACATTCGGACTAAATTTGAGATTGGATATTTTACAGACTTTGGACCAAATTGACTGAATATGTTGGATTACTTTCTCTCTGTGTCTTGTTGTTCCGTGTTCTCTTTACTTTTATTGCATGAAAAAAATAAAATAAGTGTGACTAAGCTAGACCTAGACCTGGATCGAAACATGGACAAAGCTATGGCTAAACCAGGACCAAATCAGGTCTACATCAGAAGCAAACTAGGCTCAAACTGAGACAAATGAATGCATCTTTAGTTTCATACTAAATACTTGAAAAGAATAAATAAATAAAGACAATACTGCTTGTCCCTAAAGAAAGGTTAAACCCAAATACTAAATCATACTACCACTTTATCACTGAGGCATTTCACACCTCATTAATGTGCAGTTGTTGTAAAGATCTGCAGTTTTCCCAGTGTCCTAAAAGGAGACTTCTTGAACCCTAGCCCACTTCGTGTCCCCATGTCTCAACTCTGCAGACTGTGATGATAAAGTACTCGGTGCCTGTGTACTGTGACTCGCATGATAAAAAGTATAGTTTATTGTGTGTGTATAAAGCCTGTCCCTGTGGTTAAAATAAGCCACAGAGGCAGAAGTCATGCTGCAGTCCACGTGTTGAATAAGTGATATGAATGGCAGTAAAACATGGATGCAAATAGCTCGGGTCAGGTCTGCAGCAATGATAGTGAAATGCATGAAATGGTACACAAAAGGTCAGGGCTCAGACTAAGCCGCACAGAGTCTGATCAAATGCAGTCACAGAGAAACCCACACACACTTTGCATACTGAACATTTGTAAATATAACAACTGCATGACCTCAGCAGCAGCAAATCATGTGGAAACAAACAGCACTGACTATAGGGAATATTTTACCTGCACAGTGAATTACAAAAGGGCTTTGTGAAAGCTCGGGGAAAACACAATTTCTGTTAACTTTCTCCAGGGAATGTTTATGGGAGTAAATAAGAAAGTGCGGTTGAAAATATTAACTAGTATTTTCCACCTCCAACCATTTGAGTCTTAAAAACTAAGTTGTGTTGCATTCGAAAAGTGGACTTTCAAAACCCAGCAGGTAGAGCTGGTGCCATTTATGAAAGCAACAGGGGTCTAAATTGGACTTTGGGCTTTATTTGCTTCTTCTGAAATGTATTGGCTGATAAATGAATATCTGGAAGTGTGTTAAGGTACACATGTAGAATTTATATGCTTTTCTAACACATAAACTGTATTAGCCCTGTTGCGCCTGTTTTCTAATTGGTTGTTTGTCTATTAAAGCTGGGAACCTGTCTTTAATCTTGTACGTAACTTTTTTTTTTTGCCCTTGAGTATAGTGCAAAGGCAGCAATTTGTGACAAAATCAGACTAATGTGTACTGTCTGCATCTATTAATAAAGTATTATATCTTTTGTAAGAGCTGCAAGCGTCGCTATGATCGCGCGCTACTGCTCCGCCCCGCCCCAGGTTCTTTCCTCTTTGTAGGAAAAAAAGCTGTTCTGAGGCCATGCACGTGCCCAAAGATGAATGCAGGTGAAGGCGCCAAAGGGTTTGTGAGAGCTGGGTGCAATATACATTTAAATGCATACTTCCAAATGTTGAATCTGGCTAAAGCAGGTTTCATTGGCATTCACACCCTTGTTTCAAATGCAGCAGACCTCACAGAGCGCACGTACATGTATCTTCAACAACTACTTATAGAAACGTCAACTGTCTCAAAGTTCAGTGGATTAAATTATATCAGGACCAGAGGAGGAGAGGGGCACGCGTCTTCATGGGTCGTATACCCCACTTCCAGCCTCATCGAAGAGAGGGTCCCCTGGGTGCCGAGTGCAGAGGATGACCCGCGGGTGTCCCAGGGCGGCACCGTTTGTATGAGCCAGACAGCGCTGAGTGGGTCAACTGCACTTCTCAAGGGTGTAATTAAAAAAGTTTGAGGTGGGATTTCTGCTGTTGCTGCAAAATGTGATACAGGAAGTAGCCCGAGGTGAGGTGTAGACAGAGCAGAGCTGAATCTACTGTTCGTTTGAATGATTTTAATCAGCTTCTTAGGTGTATTATCCGCTAATATGAGACAGCAGTTTAGGGTGAACTTCAAGAAAGGCAATAAGGTGAAAATATGTATTCCCTGCCAGTTCTGATACTATGGATACTACAAATTTTGATATCACAGCGACAGTTAAAACTATATAACAAAAAAATAATAAGTTTCTTGAATATTATCCAAATGTGTAGTATTTATGCATTTTTACCAGAATCAAGGCTTGTTCAAAGGGGTATCCCTTTGTCTTACAGCCAAACTGTTCCTGCTTGAAGCTTTTTGTCCTGGTCAACTTTGATATCTCGAATGCAGTGTGCATGATGTATTTCTGTGCACTTTCTTCACAGAATGTGCCATAAAAATGTGATTGACTGCATTAACATAGAATTCCACTTTTAATACTTGGATTAAAATCAAATGCTATTGCTTTTAAACGGTTGACCTCAGAGACTCAGCAGGGAGAGCTTTTGCCACTGAAGAACGCAACAGGGGTCTAAAATCCCACTTGAGTCCATTGGTTGCTAAGTACTAGACAACTAAATACCTGCAGGTTTTAGCAGTGCTTTAGCTGACTGTTGATAAGAGGAACCAGATATAAAAGAAAAGAAAAAACAAGTCAGTGAAGTGTCTTGCCCAATGACATTACAGCTGTTTGCACTGTTCAGAACTACGACTTTACGTTATTAGAAAACTCCACCTGAGCAACACCTTTTCTTCTTAAAATACATTTCGGCCTTATGTTTATGTATGTAAACTACACAGAAAATAAGATTTTTTTTGATTGTTATTTACCTGTGCCTCATCTCACATTATAAATACACAATGAAACATTTAGTTCACTTAAACAATGCCAGACTTGTAATTTCCAATCATATGTATGCCGTTTCTCATAGAGAAAGTTAACCCAAGCATTTGTTTCATAATGTGGCTTAACGACCATTTTAAGTTAATTTAATGATAATTTATGCATTTTATTTTCCACATATTCCGTTTGGAGCTGTAAAAGCATGTATTAGCGTGCAGTCCCTCATTAAATGCACCTTGCTGTATGTGCTATTTATTTTGATTACTGATGGATTTCTACCACCCCTGCCGTCTAAGAAAGAGAAAATCCATAATTCATATTTGAATAAAAAGCTGTGCGGGCTGAGATGACTTAATTTGCGTTTTACCTATTTCTGTCCCACTGCATTAGATGAACTTTAGCAATTCTAATAGGCCTTGTATTGTTAATTAGCAGGTTGAGTGGAACTTTGACATTAGCATATTAGCTGGAGGAAAAATATTGAATGTATAGTTACCAGACGGGTACCGGTGAAGGTGAGTCCTTGTTTAGTCCTAAACCATGATCTTCGGATTTGGACTTTGAAGTACTGTAACCTTTCTGGTGGAAGGTCCATCCATCACCTGCTTGTATCCATGGAAATGTTATGTTTAATGCCAGATTGAGGAACTATCAGGACAAAACTATATCTATTTGCATTGCATTGCTTATTTACAGTGGTTCCCAATAATCTCAAGATATAATTGCAAACAGTATGAGCAGAATACTGCGTTATCGCCATAGTAACATCCAGCACTTCCAGTGATATTATACAAAACTGGAGCTTCTTATTGGTCCTGAATTTGTGCAAATCTGTCTCATATTCACAGAGAAAAAGCCAGAAATAAAAAGTGAAGTAAAAAATACAATAATTGGATGAACGTGCGTCTCATTACGCTTCCGAAGGTGGAGATCTTCACAGACATCATTATAGCTTTTGTTATTGCTTGAATGCAACATAAACAGAAGTTCAGACCTACAGACCTGAGATTGGGACAGCAGGAGCATATAGAGAGCATGCCTTAATTGTTTGTAGTCATTTTAATGGCTCTGCAGTATGTGAATAATGTATATATTTTTTGTTTTGTTTATTTAAGAAAACAATCTTGAGAAATAAAAACCTGAAATGGATTTAAATATTTTTTTAATGTAAATAAAGATAAAATAAAGATGTAAATACATAAAAAATAACCCAAAATACAGTTAAATTACATTGGCCATCTGCGTGAAACTTCATTAAAATGTAAAATGTGGTTACCAAAAAAGCGTAGTATTGCGATTTTGCAGTTACGGTGCCTGCCCTGTGATTATCATCTTCACAAACTATGATACTGTCTGGCATAGTTCTTGGAAGTGATCAGCTGTATTGCTTGTGTGCCAGTTCATCCTTAGTACTTCCAGGTGTGACTGAGGACTGAATGACAAACACTTTACTGTGTTGTCTGAATACTTCGTCAGAAAAGTTTCTGTTTAAACCTTTTGATTTGGATCAGTCCTGATTAAACCCCATTGTAGACTTATCTTTCTGTGACACTTAAGTGAACAGAATGACTATTTGCATATCGTATTTTCCTAAACACAAGCTTTTCAGAACTCACTTTACACAGTGACTCACAATTGACTATAAGCAGCATCCCTTGCCTCATTTCGCGTTTGTTGTTTTATCCGTTATTTAGGCCAATTTAATCCTTAAGCGAACATCTGCTGTGGTTTGTGTGCAGAAGTGGGCAGCTGTTGATAAACTAGGGCCTGTCACTCACGTCTAACACCGCACTCCTTCGGCATTTCCCAGGAGGACAAGAGACGAAGACAGACAGGGAGTTAATCAAAGGAGTAGTCATACAATTAACCAACAGAGAAAGTTACAGAAGTCTTTGTTTCATGGCAGAGATGTGGGCTCTAAATAGACTTTGTTGACTCACAGGTTTATTGATCAAAATGGTCACGGCACGCATCAGACAGCATTTTATATTTTCATGCTTGTTGAGATTACAGTACACACATTAGGATTTTTTTTCTGGTAGGAAGTTTTAATCTATGGCACACGTGGATCGTCATTATTTTTAAATTGTAATATTTATTTCAAACTGAACGGGTCCTCGCTGTCATCACAGTGTCATCACAACAACGTGCTGAGCTGCCGGACCATGCTGCCGGTCCCACTCGCTCCAGATCAATATAGCGAGCAGAAGATTTGCGCCAAAATGGCCACTGCTGAAACTTACATGAATGACCACTTTCGAAAAGAAAATCGGAGAATGATGCGGCATTTTCAGAGCAAGTTTACAGTTTAATGCAACTTTGAGTGAGTTAATGGTCATAACGTGGTGAAAAGCTCTTTAAAGTCAATTTTACTGAATTGACTTTTTCCTTCCGGCGACAGCACCGCAAACCATTCCTACAGCCCTGCTCACTTTCTTGTGTCCCGCAAAGTTTTTTTTCTGTATCCAAAGTTTCTATATACAGAATCGTACTGCAACGACATGCATTTTCCTTTCACATTCACTACTGTAAGAATATTTTAAGTACTATATATAGAGGCTTCAAGACACTAAATATATAGTCTCTCTCATGTTTTAAAAAAGATGACTACCAAATGCAAACATCTGAATGGCCGTTTTTGGGTTAATATGTGAAACGGTTTTGAAATTCAAGCTGATAAAACGTTGCGAGCTCCCAGAACAGACGGCACTGACCGCTTTTCACAGAAAATTGACGCGTTTGCTGTGTTCACACTTAACCTGGCATTTGTCTGTTTGCCGTTTGCGTGAATGGGGCTTTGGGGGGGAAAACATTCATCACAATTGGAACAAAACTGTTATCGGTAACTATATTCTTCCTGACCGATCGGCTGCATGACGCTGACAAAAATCTGATTCTGGACATTATTTTTTGTCAAATAATGTAATCCACAAACAACAGATAATCCCGTCGCACCTGGGATCTCATGGTAAAAGATGTGTTTAGCGGTTCATATTTACTGTTCAGAAAAGAAAATAGAAGTTCCGACATCATCGCAACAATGAGTATAAAACTGTCTTTATAATCTTTATTCTTTATTTAGTTTATCTGTTTTAAAATCTTCATCATCTTTCCTCCTTTTAGCTCACAGCTGGTTTGAGTAATTCGTTCCGATGGGAGCGAAGGTTATCCAGATGCATTCACACGCCACTGTATGATTACACGTTTAGCTCTGATATTGATGTAATCCTCAAAGGGTCTTTACACCTGTGGATATGCATCATGGATTCTTTTTTTTCTCTCCGTTAAATCTTCGCCCAATCTCCTGCTTTTCCGACCCCCCGCAGCTTTTCTATCAAATGCCACTGATTCGTCCCTCTTCTGGTCCTGACGCGATGGACCCATTTCTCCTGACTGCGGTGGGACAGTTGACCCCAGAAGCAATGGTGCCTCCTCTAATCGCCATGTATTATTCATGTCACCTGCGAATCGCCGGACCACATCCAAAACAAATAGCCCGACCACCTCCAGAGAGTATCTTGCCCCCCCGTAGAAATGAGACAAAGCAAATCTCTGTAGCAGCATATCCGTATTGCGCTAACTCTGTCACTGCCTGATGGAGAATAGGAAAAAGCATTTACTGTTTTAAATGGCAGTGTGTATTCCTCATGTCCTGTGCACTTATTCTAAAGTAAAAAGACATGCTTAACCAACACGCTGCCAGATGCATCAGTTTATGAAATCTAGTGATAATAGGGTTGAACCGAAACAACCATTTCAATTAGCAAATGGTTGTATTTCATTTTTTCCTGTTGTGTGAAGCACTTTGAATTGCCTTGTGTATGAATTGTGCTCTACAAATAAACTTGCCTTGCCTTGCCTTGCTTCATTAGTCCAGCGCTCTTTAGCATACTTTAGCATATAGCGCACTCATTCAAAGAGCCGTTCGGGCATTCGGATCACTACTTTCTCCTCGCCGCGGGTCACATGACTCTTGCGTCTGGGGGACAAAAAAGCCAAATAAAGAAATGGATTTCTGTAATGAATAGGATCAATCCGTAAATTAATGATCATACAAGTTTTAGCCGAGTTTGCATCTCACGTAGGGATGCCACGATATAACATTTTTGTGTTACGATTATTGCGACTAAACAACAGTGAAATCTTTAAATGTCTTTAATTCCTGTGGTCTAACGTGTTACTGTTCCTCAAGTTTGTGACCGGTTTAATGAAATGGAATTTTCTGAAAGACAAAATAAAGTTAACATCCAGATGAAAAAGTTGTTTACATTTAGGTCTATTTTGGGGGGCTATATATTGAATAAAATAAACTTAATTTCGCTTCTATTGTTATTTTTTGGTTCTTTCGATTATATTGTGAGCTGAATAATCACGATTAACGATTTACCTAATAATCTTGACATCCCTAATCCCACGTTACATATCATATCTAAGGTTTCGGCTTCATCCAGTATATTTAGGAGTGGTTTATTCATTCAGTCACGGGTCGACAGTGCTTTGTTTAAACAGCTCCTCTGTCTGCTTTCATTCAGTCGTGTTGGGTTCAGTTAAAGTCCTGTCCCTGTCCACTGTTGTTTTTCTGACTCTCGCAATGCATTGTGGTCTATATTGACTGGTCTAGTGACAAGTGCTGAACTCTACTTTTCAAGGTGCATTGTGGGGAATTTTGAGTGCTGCTTTTTCACCAACTGGACATTCGGACATAACTAAAAATGGCATGACCCCTAAATAGTGCCCCATGTTGGGAATATTGTGGGCATTTGGACACACAAAACGGGTCGCATAAAAGTCATACAAACATGTCAAATGCATGTCATTCTTGTGTTGGTTTATACTTTCTTATAAATATATTTTCCCCAAAATTGCCCCTAGATTAAAATGTGCATGGTGAACTGAATATTGATGAATAAATAAATCACCAATCTAATTACAATAGTTTCATTTGATGCTTTCCATAATTGTTAAATGTCTGCAATGATTTTTAATTATTTGCTATGACTGAAGTAGTTGAGTCGAGTCGGTAACAGAAATAAAGTTCCATCCAATGTCGCGTTTGTCTGCCTTTAACAAGCACATTTGAATCTACTGATTACTGGACTTCAGAGACAGCATGACTTCGCATTTGACACAGATGATTTCTCAAGACAATCACATTTGCAAAATTAGATGAATTATTAGCGAGAATATTATTGCTAAACTGTTTACTCCCCCATTTGTCATTCATGTATTCTGGTAAGATTTTGCCATTGTTTTAGCCATCTGGTCTGTAATTTCGAAATATTTTACCTTCAAGCAGTTGCCACTACTGTATCTAAATGGTAAATTTGAAACAACATACAGTATATAACTACACAATAAAACATGCAGCTAATGTACACATAAACGTTACCATATTTACCGACTTAAAGCTCTGCAGTTTGATATCCACTCAGATCAGTAATACAGTCGTCGTATCCTTGCCTGTGTATAAAAGGGGCAGCTGTGACTACTAGCTTACCACCATTAAGGGGTCCGTACCCAATTGTTTCATGCATTAAAGTAAAATCTGTTTCGCTCCAGTACCTATAAAAGCGGCTCTTTGGGATAAATGAGACCTTTGTGTGCTGTCTGTATCAGATTACAGGGCATTTTATTCTCCGTGAAGCAGGAAGTGCGCTGTTAGCATGCGAATGTTTGCTAGCATGCTAATGTTTGTTAGCTTTACTGTGAAAAGTGTTTATAAATCATTATCGCTGTGAATAATTTGGATGCTCAGAATGAATTAGTTAAGTGAGCGATACGTTTGGCCCGCTGCAAACAGTTCAAAATTAACTAGTTCTGTTTTTTACCTTTTAGGAAGGTAGAAATCAGGTACAGCACCTGTAAGTATGGAATTAATTTGGCAAGAATAGCTTTTTTTGAGAGGATTTGCAGTCTTGTAAAGCACAATAAAAGGCATTGCTCTTTTTATTGTTGAGTATTTTATATTTTAGTGTACAGTACTTACGTCTGAGGGATTATTGTTGTTAAAAATTGTTTTTCATATGAACATATAAGTTGCTGTACTGTATCTTAAAGCGGCTTGAATATATAGGTAGCATTTGTAAGGGACAAACTGGATTTTTACTAAATGCCATTATTCCATAAATCAACCGACCATTCAGTAGGGAGTTGGGACACACGATTAATTCAGAATTTGTATTTTTGCGATAATAAATGAGCCATGCATTGTCTAACTGTAGGATGTGCACCTCTCCGCCAAGAAGGAAGCGTATCTGTCTCTTGCACAATGCACATTTCCGACGCCAATCAGAGGATTTCAGCCACTTTTGATCACTGAATGTCTTCTCTTTCATGAAAAATCACCACAATGACAATGGCATAGACATGAGCAGCACCCATGCAGATCAGACACACCGCCTCTACCTAACTAACAAGCCCACCTCCTCTCCCTTTATCTCCCTCCATTCCTCCCAGCAATCTCACCCGCTATTTCTCCTCCTTTCTATCCTTCTCTCTGTCTCTCCCTTGTGTGACAATCGCATATCGTTCGGTGACTGAAACTGATGCGACGTCAATGCTCGCAATCACAGAGCTGCCTGTCTCTTTCTGCTTGATCCTTCGCTGTGAAACCGAGCTCGTCTTTGATCACAGCCTGGCGTAGTATCTGGAGACCCGCGCAGACACAAAAGACAGGCAGAACAGAGCGGGCCAAGCGTATTTGCCCCTGCCTTTCAATGCACTGTAATGACTATTCATGTCCAGTCACTGTACAACAGCTTGGAGGAAGCAAAGTGCAAATTCAAAAACCCTCTAATAGAGAAGATCTGAGAGGACGTTATTGCTTTTGCAGCTTGTAACAAATGCTTCAAGCTATTATAATTATAACTATCTGCCCAGAGACACGCTCGACACAAATTGGCTCTGTGTCAGTAATTAAGAGATGCACCCCTCGCCTCCTTTTTTTGGAAACGGGAGGGGGGGGGGCTGTTAAAAGGGCGTAGAATTTTAATTCTGGACCTCAGGGAGATAATTTGACCTCTTCTTTCCAAAAGGGGGCATTGTGTTTGAATATTATCACCTTTTGGGATGTTTTAATTATGCAAAAAGGAAAAGCAAATGGAAATTTCAACAGCTAATTTGAATGTAAGTCGTCCAGAGGGTGACCAAGACAACTGAAATCAGGTCACTGTAATGACACTTTGAGTTTTTTGTTTGTTATTTTTTCAATTTATTTTTCACCTCTGCTAACAAACTTCATTTAAAATTCATTAAGACATTGAATATAATTGCTACCATTGCCTAAATATAGAAATAATTATTTAGCAAAATCTGTAAATGTCGAATAGAATAGAATCGAGGTATCGAAAGATAAAATAATTTAATTTCTTTTTGTTCTGCTGGTCATGTGATTGTGCCAGGCACAGGAAAAGTTAGCACACTCTCCACAGTGAATTTATTCACACATCACTCTCTCGTGATGCTCCGATATTGCAGTGTTAGGCTGATATAGATACCGATGTTTTGGAGGAAAGCTTGGGCCGATAACCGATATTAGGCTGAAATTTCAGAATCAGAATCAGAAAAAGTTTATTGCGATTGTCAATGAACAAAATTCACAAACATATGAACTTGTTTTGGCATTAAGGTGCAACATAAAACACTGAGCAATAATAAAAACAACGTATATGAAATCCAACGGGCAAGCATTAGGAAACAATTTAAAATGACTATAGTATCAAATAAAAATAGGCTTACTGTGTACACAAGAATTTACAGTTACATTTACAGATGTGAGTGCAGAAAGTGATTGATTGAATTGCGGTTAAAGTGACAGGTGTTTAGAAGTGTTCATGAGTCCAACGGCAGAGGGAAAGAAACTGTTCTTGTGGCAAGAGGTTCTGGATGGAGGTTCCGGATGGACCGTAGCCTCCTGCCTGAGGGAAGCGGCTCAAATAGACCATGTCCAGTGTGAGAAGGGTCAGCTGTGATCCGACCTGCTCGTCCAGAGCCCTGGAGACGTACAGGTCCTGAAGCCGATCACCTCTCAGCAGAGCGCACAATGCGCTCAACGTTGTTTGGTTATTTTAAACACTTTTAAGTATTTTAAACAAAGAAATTAGAAATATTGATGTAAACTAATTATTTTTTATAGATTATTTCTAAAATAAGGATCAAATGTAATGAAGCTATTTAGCACTATGGTTAGATATGGGTAGGCTTTAATATGATGAGTGAGAAAATGTTGCCTTTACACTTTTACATTCGGTGAAATTTCTGTTTTATTTAGATTAGTTATTTATTTTTTTGCGCCCGTAGGTTTTATTGACAGGAAAGTAGTGTGATATGGGGGTTGAGACAGAAGGGACACGGCGACATGCAGTAAATAGTCAGTGTCAAGGCATCGAACTCACGACACTGTGGCCGGCTGCATTTGGTGTGGCTTAACCACTCGACCACCGTACAGCACTTATTTAGATTATTTATCAGACTAAAGTCTCTCTCTGTACTTCTCCAGTTCGTGCGTCATCATGTTGCTCTGCCTCAGCAGCTCCTCCTCAGCCTCCTGTGTCTGGTCAGACACAAAGTCTCTTCTCTCCTTCTTAAAACCACTCACACTAAACTTATTTGGAGTAAACGTGCATGTTAAGGAGAAAAACAACTATAATAATCGGAAAAAAATAATAATAATATTGCATTTATCAGCGATTGCAAGTTGATGATATGTTTTGTCTAAAACTTTTCTAGAGCATTTAAAAGTCTGTAACATTGTCTTGGGTCTTTTGACCCAGAATAAAGACTGGATTAAAGTTTACAACATGTTCTGTTAGAATATAAGCATTGACAAGGATTGGGAAAGGGCCCCAGCTTCTGTCAACAAAGTTGCTCTTTTCTTCCTCATGTTTTTCCTTTTTCTGCGAAAGGACGGCAGAGTTAACGCTTTCATTACCGTGCGTGATATCGTCCGACTTTTGGCTGATACCAATTTTACTCAATGATGTGAATATCGGCTGATACCAATACTGGGCCAATATCTATGCATCCTACTATTGATGGGCTGATTTCGCATCATGGTGTTTTTTTTTTCTGGGATCACTCTTTGGCTCACGTCACATCAGTTTATACATGTTTTTTTCTCCACCACAAGGGCAGTTACGCATTAAACTGTTACATGAACGAGTCCAATAAAGGTTTTTTCCGCTGTGTTTCAGTGGCATAAAGTGAAAGTTAACAGTTTACGGAGTCAAACTATCAAAGTAACAATTTGTAAAACCCTAAATTATAAGTCATCTGACCAAAATAAAGTCAGTGTGGAGTGTGTTCACTTCGCAAATCCGGACGTTGTTCAAGTTCTCCTTCCTGTTCTGTGCGTTCTGAACCATGGAGCTTGATCCAGCCGGACTCGGGCGCAGAAGAAAATAGACTTGACCTGCAATTTGTTTGGACAGCGGCGCCGTAGCGCAGACCTGGCCAATGCATTCACGGGATGTGGAACTGCCTTCATTCACTTCAACGGCAGCGTGGTGATGATGTTGCATGATGTGCGATCAGCCTGTTAGCTTTGTTAGGAGGTACAGACGCTGAGACGATTTTTGAACACACCCTCAGCATTCAGTTTAAAGATTGAATACTTAATCATTTTAACAATGCTCAAAATCTGTGTAAAATACATGATTAAACTGTAGATTTTACTTGTGCACCTTTTACTTAAGTCATATTTTGCACATTTATCTGTACTTTTACTGAAGTACGAAAACTTAGTACTTCTTCCATCACAGGACACAAATTAAAGAGGTTTACTTTTATAAATCTAGGCTTAAAATAACACACTTAAACATGTGTGCTTGTGCAGATGCAGGCACAGTAAGAATGAATGTTTTTCTTTTTTCAATGCAATAAAAACGTCCGAAATGAAAACAAAAAGCATTTATTTAAGTGTATTTTCTGGCTAAAAAGTTACGCAGTGGGATTCAAAAAGTGCAATGCAACATAATCTGTTTAACATCATTGACTTTGAGTATGAGCCAGTCTTGATGGAGCCAGCCCTTAAATTTCCTCTGCACAATGCATTTCCTCATCAATCTCTACACCAAATCAAATTCCCCTTCTCTAGTTGTCTTTTCAGAGTCACCACTGCATTACTTCACTTTTTTCCTGCCGTGAGCCCATCCAGGTGTTGACTTTATGTATATACATTAAGATGCACATTAATTTAGACTTTTATTACCTCCCAGTGCTCTCCCTGGGGGTGGTACTGATGTGACAGAATGGGGCTAGGTGCTGCATGACCAAAAGGATACTGGCTACAGTAAAATAAAAAATAAAAATAATAATAAAAACAGTGAACAGAAAGGCTAAGGCAACAGCTGCTGTCATAGGGTGCATTATTTTGTTTAAATCCGACAGACCCAACGTTTCCAGCCTTAAAAATAAAATAATAAATAAACTAGAAATCACCCTTTTCTGCAAACTTTCTTCACAAACTTTTGATAGTTTTGGTACCTGCAAAAACTGAACTATAAATTGCTTACCAGGCCAGAATTACTGCTGCAGATGCCATTCGATTTAACCTTCTAAAGTCCATCACTTCTTGGAAAATACAAATGAGTCTGTCAGGATGTTTGAATTTCTTGCTTTCAACATCGTCCAGTTTTCTGAATCAAACCCAAGACCTATAATCACTCGTGTTCGCTATATGCATCAAGACAGACAATTTCCCCAAGTAAACGCACATGTAGCGTGGAAGAAACCGTCCTTATATCTTTCTTTGGTATTGATCTAGCAGTGTAAACATACAGTGGAACTTGGAAAAATGGTTCGCTAATGATGACACAGATGGCCATAGCTGCATATAGAGGATCTTTCCATTTGAAAGTACGTGCAAATATGACACGTTTCTCATTTTGACAGATCTAGCAATTTCTAAGCTTTCTGTCAACACCGGTTGGAGGCTGAGGCGGTGGAGATATCCCAGGAGACTGCACTTGAAACTGCCTTAGGTTTACTGATATGGGCAAGAGAACTGTAGCCTACAGGGTGAAATAGAAGATGCAAGGATATATCATTTTTACCATTTTACTAAAGCAAGATCTGAACCTTGAGCAACAAAGACCTAGTAGGAGTAGTTGTTGTAAGCAAGTCATCATAACACTGTATCCAACAACTACACCATGATTAACGAATCAGTTAATCATGGTGTAGTTGTTGGATTGACTACATGGTACAATTTGATGTGTCTTCAGTGGTTACAATCTAAAGTTTGAAGAAAAAAAAAACAGGCAAAGGTGGTACCTTGTGTCTAATTTCAGATCAAATCACTTCCTGGTCCGTGTCTGCTTTCCTTCCTATGTGACTGTAAGCCCCGCCCCTAATGTGTCTCACCTATGTCCTATTGTAGGCCCCTCCCAGTGTCCCTTCCTTCCCATTGTTTTCTTCCAAATCATTTTGTGTGGGTCAGTAGTCGCGTTTGGGGTATGCAAGAACTGCACAGAGCCGATCAGTGTCGATCAAGTTTCCAGTTTAACCCTATTTGTCTACACGTGGCTGCTGGGCGTGGTCCTCATTGGACACTTCAACTTTCATCGATCACAGTGAACTCCCACAAGCCGCGACAAACCGCCTTCCTTAGCCCTGTTCGCTCTGGTGTGGTTGCCAGCCCTCTGCAGGAAGTTATCAAAGTGAAGAGGTGATTAGGAGCATGTTTAGTACCTCGGCCAATTCCATGCAAGTGTCTGTCAAAAGGTGTTCACTGAGTGGCTGTCGCCTCGGCGATATCGCCCTGAATTTACATAAAGTTGACTTCAGTTCAACTCTGCTGCGCTCCGGTCGCCTGGATGGCACCGCGCTCCTCGTCATTTCCTCTAATCTCCTCCCTCCGTGAGGCGACATTGGAAATGAATGGGAGCTGCTCATTCAAGCTGCTCACGTCGCTGCTGGTGCACTGTCATCCAGACGAACACGCTGAACACGAACGCGCCTGTTCCAGCCTATCAGTATGAGATATGTGGGGTTGCGGAAACTGTCCGATATGTGGTAATGGAGTGCAGGAAATACAGTCACATACTTAAGGACAAATTGTAATCTAGGGGCTGGAGTTTGCAAGAAATATTGGGTAAAGGTGATAGAGAACACAGCAGGGTATTGATGTGGCCGCAGCATCGTGAGTTCGAATCTGGCTCCTGACAATTTGCTGCATGTAGTTTCCCAGTCTCATTCCCATTTCATGCTGTAATGTCCTGTCAATTTAAACAAATATTTTGAATATTTAATTTTTTGTTTTAAAGAAAAAAAGAAAAAATTGATCCAGAGAATATATATTCGAAAGAAACATTGTATATACTTGTATGAGTTATCTTGCAAACAGATTAACACCAGAAAAAAAAAAACTTTATTCAGGATACAATTATTAGATCTAACTAACTGCTAATTTGCATTCCTGTTGGTGGCAAAGTTAATTCATATTTACTTTCCTATTAATATTCTCCTTATTGATGATTTTAGGACATTTTTGTTCGCAGCTCTCCATAGTTAGAGCGGTCGGCCCAGTCCAGCAGTGTGACACTTTGTTGTGATGATGTTTCCTCTGACCTACCCTAAGAGGCAGCTGGAAATATGCTGTGAGGTTTTCAATTGGAAATTGGAACGTTTTTTTAGATGAATAAATGTGATAAATATAATTTTTTTGTCTGAAAGTGTCATCAATGATAACCATTTAGCAGCTCTATTATGTCTTCTTTAATAAATTAGTTATTGTGTAGGTTGAAGATTATGTTTAATTACAGTGTGTTATGCTCAGGTTCCATGAAATTGAAGTTGTTTTGTTGTGTTAGATTGTAGTTAGTGGTGCGCACACAGACAGAGTCAAGTACAAAAATGAAGAAATGCTATATATTTGTTTGTCAGCTCATTAATGATCTACATTTGATGTGGACACAGACAAATCATTCTGTCTGAGATGTGGATCCATTTCATTCAGTTTTGTTTACAAATAATTAGCTGCTTTGAGCCACAGACAATACGACGATTTGACAACTGAATGAAGTCTTTGAGAAGCTTTGCAAGTTTGACCATGTCCTCATATTTAAGCCAAAGGTGCTATTTTAAATGCAAAAACTCTGTATTAACATATGGAGTAATAGAGCTTCTTAAAAAATCAATCATGGTATGCAATAGATTAGAGAATCGCATAAACTACTACATTTAGCCACAACAAAATCATAAAATACTGCCATTTATTATTGCTTTTAATCAGACATAAAACTAATTTCATAGTCGATGATGAAAACCTGTTAGATTAGCATTTTCTTTTACTTCTGAGTTCGACTTTGCAAGGCTAGAGGCGCATTAAAAAAGTATAAAATAAAGCTCGCACTCAGACTAAGCGGAGGTCATGAGCAGAAGTGGGCGACAGATCTATTATGTTATCTTCCACTTGCAGAAAGCATCGGAAAGGAGTTAGAAAGCAGAGAAGAGCACCCAAAGACTGCAGCAGCACAGGCAGAGACAGGGTGAAAAGGCTGTAGGATGATGTTAGGTTGGATGAAAAGTAAATGTGTGTGTGGGTTGATGGGTGTAGGAGGGAGGTGATGCTGCCTGGGACTTACAAATAAGGCGCCTCACAGCAATAAAGTCCCGGGTTTGATCACCGAACCATGTGCTTCCTTGAATTTGGAGTCTTTGTGGGTTTTGTTTAGGTACTTTAATTTCCTCCTTCTACCTATGCTCTCGTGATGGGTGGATTGATGCCAAAAATCAATACTGATGCAAAATAGTGATACTTTCTCTTTGCTCTTTTTTAAGATTTTCTATAAATGTTTAAAGTACGTAACATTTTCATAGGCTTCATAGGCGCTATACAAGGGGGCATTATTTATATTAGAGAAGTTTCAATACATTTTAACACAAAACTCATTGGCAGCAGATATTGTGGTAGTGGATGTCGAGTGGAAACAAAAATCACAGGTATCGCCCATCACTTATGCACGCAATAAGTTAGTGTTGAAAACAGTTCCAAGATCTAGACTCCCTACAGTATAAATGTAGTTCTCAAACCAGTGTTTTTGTCAGATTCATAGTCTGCAGTGGCGGCTGGTGGTATATATTTTTGGGGGTGCAACAACTGTGGTAGTTACACTTTTGTTCATTCATACGGAATATCATAACTGTCATATGCGCACAGTCAGCGCAGCCGCCCACATGCTGTAACACCAGTCTTATAACTCATGACGGAATGTAATTTTGTCTATGTTGAATAAATGAAAATATGCTTGCACTGTGGTCATGAAGTTTGCCAGCAGCCCTACAACCTAGACCACCACTCACAACCAGCAACAACACCAGAACAACACAGTCACTGTCATGAAGCTGCTATAACTACAATAAAAGAAGGCGATCACAACACGAACACATGTCATCAGTGCAGCTCCAACGCGCACTGCAGGTCCACACCCACTCACACACACACACACACACACACACACACTGACAGCAGGCTCATTTTACACCCATTTCAACTGTGAGGCTCTTCAGATTTGCCTAAAACTATTGAACACAAGGGTCTTACCATTCATCATCCAAAGACTGAAGCAGAGCACATCCTCTATCTTGCGCGGTCCTGTGTGTTCCGTCTCCAAAAGTTTAGAAATTAGTTCAATACACAGAGCTTAAACTGTTTGAAGTCCAAGTCCAGTGGGATCAGTGAGGTCCAGAGGTTTAGGGGAATGAAATGATAAATGAATGCCAGAGTGAATCAAAATACAAGCTCAGATGCGCAGCGAAAGGACTCATTAGCACGTCTTCCCACCCTTTGTTGAAACTTGTTTGGATCTTAAAGGTCTAAATTGTTCGTCGTTGTACGTCGATTAAAATAAACTTCTTTTAGCAAAGAAATAGCATTTTTCTGATCTTTTAATAGATTCATATTTCGAGCGGGAGGAAGCCATGTTGCCGCTGGACAGTTATGAACGTGACTTGCACACACCCACGGCTCCATTAGATTGCTTTGTAGAGCTAGAACTTAGAAAAAAAAAAAAAAAACCTGCTCATACAAGAGATTGAATGGGAGCAGATGGTGGGATTTTAGACGAAAGCTGATCGCACCAAAAGTGCCGGTAGCCGTACACTGGCTGTGCTGATTGACAAGGATATTTCTGGGCTTTTAATTGCACTGCAAACTTCAACTAGACCTCTTCTTTTCTTTTCTTTTCCTTTTTGTTTTCTTTTTGGCAGTGCATGTCACCCATCGCCTTAATGACAAGCCGCCCCTGTTAGATTGTAAACCTTAATTTCTACATGCTTAATAGGCTAATCCTGCAGTTACAACTTGGACTATGATCCTACTACTGGAGAAAACTGAGCTGGAGAACATCCATGGGGGATTCGCCCACGTAAAAAAAATTCGACCTTAACCTGTTAATTTATGGATCCACATTGTACTGACGGCACAATAATAAATAAAAACCACATAGGCCAATTGAATGCTATTTTTAAATGAAGCTAACATTATCACACACACCAAAAAACACAGACTATATGTTTTATTATGTTATGTCACCCTTTTCTTTTTAGTCATTTAATTTGATAGTATAATAAACAATATTATAGGAAATAAAAATGTGTGCTTTTAATGAATGAATGAATGAAATGAATGAATATTACATAACATTATCGATCCAATTTAGCAGTCATTCCAAATAGTGTCAACATGCAATAAATCGTTATGCTGTACCGTACATAACCTCATAGCCACTCAATGTGTTTTCAGCCTTTTATATACATTTATTTAAAATTTGTTTTTATTCTACTGCACAGTTTTTGTTAGATAGATCCAACACACCTTCGTTCTACATGCACTTTTAGATTGACCAAACCATAGAGTGAGCGGCAAATGCAGATATACAGACGACCAGAGAAGTTGTGTGATAAAAGAGCAGTCCAATGAAGAGCACTAGATTCAGATGTGAAGGTAACATTTACATGAAAAAGAGTGCATGCAAAAACAATGACTCAGGTGAGCTGAAATAGCCGGCCAAATATAGTATTGACAAGCACTTGGTGTTATAACTGTAAAGGGCGCTCGACAGCGAAGGGAGCTAGGGGACGCTTTTTTGCTTGCATGAAAAGATTAAAGTTTACAACCTCATCTATTTTAAAATACAGTCTTGGCATGAGTTAAATCCCAAAGCCGGAGACAGACAAGAACAATATAAACCCCACGATAAGATGCTCCAAAAATATTGAGGGCTGTTCGATTAATCGCCATCAGAAATAGCAAAGGCTGTAATTATTTTGGTTATTTATTATATTTTAAAACTGTCAAACCTTGTGTTACTTATGACCTCTGGAAAAATGTCCGTGTCGATTAGCGGGTCCATTTTTGAGTCTTTTCTCAAGATTGTTAATGTTCTTGGAAGAATCTTGTACATTTCCAGATTCGATTTCGACTCGATTTTTGATTACCACAATGATTACAAAACACAAATGTTTAGCTTTTATAGTTCTGCAGTTTAAGACCATTCTAAAAACGATGTAGGAAATGTGTACTTGTTCCTTCATGTCTATGTAATTCTGTTTATGCTTTGTCAAATAAGTACTGATTGAAAAAACTTGCAATTACATTTGCCCTGAAAACACAGCATACACAAAATTTCGATATAATCTGCCGGTAGTGCAATTTTATCCTCAAACAAAACGTGACACCCGACTGACTTAAATATCTATTAAATTCAGCTTAAAATGCTCATGATGTTGGGCATGAGGAGAGCTGAACTTGTCATCTGGTTGGTCTGAGATAGCAGCGAGGTCGTAGGGAGGTGATTAGTGTCTTCTCTAAAGGTCCTATACTTAGCCACAGTGTAATGCCAGTTGAAACGCTGGAGGTGCAGCTTGTGGTTGACTTTATATTGATAGTATCCAAAGCACAGCCGCAAAAAACCCTCCACATCAGGGTCAGCCATTGTTGTTTCCATTGTTTCCCTCTACCAATGTATGATACTTGAACTATATAACGCCAGGCTTGTTCCAGACGAATCAGAGGCTTTTTCCCACTTGGATATTTACGGTCGTTACGCCTCAGAGTGTTTTAGCTAAATTAAAAGCTATTACTGCCAGTGGTGGAAGTACTCATTGTGTTAAAAACCCTAACTAAAAGTACAGTTGCTTGAGCAAAACAATTACTCAAGCAAAAGTAAAAAGACTGAATTACTTTTTACTTTTCAGTCCAGTTCAAAAAAGGAGTGGAAAGTCCAGAGACCTGCTCACAATTAGTCAAGTAAAAAAGTATCCACTGTTAAATTAACTTAAGTAAAGGTTGGATACCTACAACACTGTTTACTTAAGTAGTAGTACTTTTAATGTTGTACTTGTTACTCAGCACCTTTGCTATACAGTAGACTGTAGAGAACGTTAACGGTATACGGGATATCTCTTTGAATCATTTATGGAGCATGAACCTTTATGCTTTTGTCTGCTATAGTTAAAATCTGGATCATTATTTTATATTTGTATATCAATCACAATCTTGATCTAAAATGACTTAATTAAAGAAACAAGTTCTGGCTGACCGGTTGAAAACTTGCCCTCCACTACACGGTCACTGTAATTCATCTTCACAAAAAAGTTGCCACAGGGACGACGGCCCCGACTCTGAGCTGCAGTTCACGATAACGAGCAGCGTAATTTTTAAAAAATTTCGTGCCAAAATGCCTCTGCCGACTCTGCTGAAATCCTACGGGTGATCACTGTCCAAGGTCCAAGGATCTAAGCACCAAATAAGTGTGTTGTGAAAATGAGCATTTTCAGAGCAATGGCCTCTCGACTGCAGGAGAATAAAGAATACTCAAACATGCATGAATCACTCTAAATTACAACTTTAGTGGGTAAATGAGAAGGGAAACAATTATGACATGTTTAAACGCTCTTAAAAGTCGACTTTGTGTAATGTGACTCCTTTAAATACCAGCAGGTTGTACAGATCGTGACTAACAAAGGGCACATTCTTAATGCGGTGGTTAAATTGGGCTTTAGTCTGATCACTCAGACACACTTCTCCATGGTGACTGCATGCTTTTATACGTACCAATTTAACTTTAATTTTGGAGGTGGGAAAAGGCTCAGTTATATATTGCATTGTCTATTCATATCATGGAGAACTGTCAAATCACGTCAAATATGCCCTTTCTTAAATCTTGGCTTCAAATGAACGTTTTCAAACAAATAACTGAGTACGATATAAAGCAGCATTAGGAATCTCCAGTGGGCTTGTAGTGTATTGACCTACAGTTTACAAGTCGGGTGCTGATAGCCCGAATTGATTTTACCATTTATTATGTGCAGATTAGGGCGTGAGCCAGAGATGTGCAGCTGGGATTGAGCGGAAAAGTCTAATCAGATTTTCAACACTTGAAATAGGGCTACAACTAATGAGTGTTTCTGTAGTCAACTAAGTCAGCAATTATTTTTTACCATTAGTTGATTTGTCAAACTATTATTTTTACTATGCCTGGGAGACACAACATTTTAAGTACAATTTAATCCAGAATATGCTAAACGGAAGCGTCTTGATAGAGAATATTTACTAATTGAATATGTTTTTCATTAAAAATAACAAAAATATATATTATTTCTATTTATTTACAGTGCTGGTTTATTAATGAAACTGCTGACCGAGGCAATTGCATGTTTTATAGTTTATATATCTATGGATAACAATTATTAAAGCAGTCGACAGTAAATTCAGTAGTTGATTAGTTGTGATTATTCAGATTAATTGTTGCATTGTTTGTTGTTGAAAACACGCCCTTGCATTTTAACAGTGATGGACTGTACGCAGCCCGAGTCAATAAGAAAATGGACTTGGATGATATGGAAGAGTTACATAAAATCCCAGAATTAATAATAATTTTGCTTTTGAGGACGGCCATCTTTATGTCTCCATTTTTCTTATGTTTATAATTGTACTTCCTGGTTTTGACGTGGGCAACAAATATGACATGGGTAGAGGTAATTCCACAACTGTTACTGAGCAACCATACTGTAAACAAGAGCCAAAAGCCATTTAAATTACACAACAGTTATGACTTGACCAACAATAATACCATATAACACCTTTGTTTTGTTGAATGGTCGCTTAAACTGTCAACAAAGTGTATCAGTTAAGAGTAAATTGTCAATGTTACGTCACATATTGATGACATCACAAAGGGTGTTCTGTTTTAGAACTCAGCTCTATTTCCTGTAATTTTAAACTCTTATTTATCATAATTTCTT
The DNA here is from genome assembly GCA_015082035.1 of Chaenogobius annularis. Taxonomy (NCBI): domain Eukaryota; kingdom Metazoa; phylum Chordata; class Actinopteri; order Gobiiformes; family Gobiidae; genus Chaenogobius; species Chaenogobius annularis. The sequence continues at coordinate 1,663,460 of BJKM01000013.1, read as the reverse complement.
CACAAACTGCAACTTTTGGAAGTAATACCACCAAAGTAAGAAATCATAATTAGGAAAACGTGATATAGACTTTAATGTTCGAGGCTGAACCAGAAGCAAAGCAAACGCAACAGTTGTGTAATGTTGTTCTAAAGTACCACCAGTAACAAACAACAACAGACGGAAACTCCAGGTTAACGCGTATATCACAGGTTTCTTTAAGATAAGATCACCTTTATTTGTTCCAGAATGGGGACATTCCAGGGTTGCAACAAAGGGTACAGAAACAGATTATGCACAGTATAATAATAAAAACAGATCATTTTGAAAAAGAAAACTCTTATTTTATTAACTTTATGACTTACTTTGGTGGGATAGAACCTGTGGCAAATATTTATCATAGTTTTACATCAGTCAAGTTGCAGTTTGTGGAAAAAATGGAAAAGTGAAAGTGGAAAAATTACAAGAAATAGTACCTGGTAATTAATTACACTCATCCCTGCCTTGGTAAAGCATGAACAAAGACTTCATTCATAGTGAACAAATAGTTTATTAAGAATTATCAGGCTTTAATATTATTTAAAGTTAGGTGTTAGAGTATTTAATTAATTCTCTAATTCTTAGCATCTTATTGAAGTAGTTACTAAGCCTGACTCATGCAAATACAGTTTAATTATTAAGTAAAATTATATAACTTGCTATATGGGATATTAGCCAACATTATTTTCATTTATAAAGTGACACATTTCCAAAAAATCCATACAAATAAAACTCCAGACAGTGTAACGTTGGTTTAAAATAACATGTTGCTATGATACAATGTACTTTGATGAATACCGCCCAGTCTTAATAGTATTTTGAGGTCACGCTGTGCAAACCTAATTCAATTGTGCAAAGAGAAAAGTGTAGTAGTCTAATTTTTTTAATCTAATTTCATAATATAATTAGCTACAGGTTCTGAATTACCAGCAACACGACTACTTGTGGTAATTCAATTATATCAATATAATTTTCAGTGTTAGATGATCATCATTGACATAGTTTTGACCCAGAGCGTAGTTTCTTCTTTAGAAAGCCGCACAAAGTCTGCAACAACCACTTGTATTAAAAAACAAAGGAACCAAACATGAACATAAATTGCTGCAATAACTCCACCATCTGCCACTGCGAACGGTAGAACGTAAAGTCTACTTTCAACTGAATTACAAAACAGAGCGCATATAATAATAATGGGGCTGTAGTCGATTGGTTGACTTTTCAGTATCTTTATGATCTGAAACAAACTGCATTTACAAGACAAGTACAAACACAACTATTTATACTGAAAAATGCAAGAAAACTGTGTATTTATATGTAAAAATAGAGATTAAACTCATGATCTGCTCCGAAAAATCTTCCGATAACTCGCTCTGTGCCTTCTCCTTTTTGCTGTTGCTCATTAAAATCCTTATAATCTAAATAAAATAGTCGACAAATACACATTTTGGTTGACAAAAACAGTGTTGAAGGTTGAAAGCGGTTTGATTTCTGATTGGTTGATTTCATGAGGATTAATCGAGATGCATCAAAACAGTGTCAACATCATAAGAAACTTCGAGTCATGGGAAAAAATCCTGAAAAAGACAATATCACTATGTAATTTGGGTAACTCTGTTGACAATGTTGAGATGAGACGAGTCGTGTCAGACCGTTTCATCAACGAGCTCAGTGCAGATTAAGAGATTATCATATCTATGGCATCGTGAAATATCTGGGTCATAATTCAGCTCCAGTTCTCGAGGGATAAAACTGTTAGAGCAGTGGAAGTGACGGCTCAGTGCTGCTGTGTCAAAGTGCAAGACAGTGGTTTTCAAAGGGGGAAATACTTTTTTTTCTTTGCAGTTTTGTGTAATGTATTGCCAGTTTAAATAGAGTACTATTAGGGCTGCAACAAAGTTCTCCATCTGACTGAAATGTACAGCTTTTTAAAAAGTGAAATCTAAAAAACAAAGTAGACTTTAGTCATATTAAAGGGGATGTATGTAAAAAAGTAAAATATGTTTTGTCCCAGTATATATTGTAAAAGCATCAATTTGGGTGAAAATGAGACCACACAGCCCTTTTACTACATCTAAATATAAAGCGTTTTACTCTCCACGGAGCAGGAAGTGCACCGTTAGCATGCTAACGTTTGTTAGCTTTACCGCAACCGCAAAACTTGCTGTGGGCTCAGTTGTGAAAAGCACTTACTCATTACGGTGATTATTTTGGATGTTCAGAAGGCATAAGGTCAGTGAGCGATACATATTATACATACAAGTCCCCCCCCCTTAAGACAGTAAAAATCAAGGTTCAGGGCCTTTCCGTCTTAATTTAGTCTTGGTTTATTCTCAGTTAAGGTTGTGCTTTGAGTCATGTTTGACAAGAATTTAGGAAATTTTAGTCATTTAACTAATATAATAATATTAATTTAAGTAACACAATATATATTTTTGTTTAATTGTGTCAAAAAGTATATTAACGATAAAAAAATAAATATTTTTTGTCATATAGTGCAGCCCTGCCATGTTTTAATGCTGTGCTGCAGAATAAATGACCAATGTGCAACCAACTAAATTATACAAATATGGTCTACGGTGCATATGATTTTGTGCTCATCAGATTTGGAAAGGCATCTGTCCAAAGTGTAGCCCACCTATATTCACTTGGACTTAAGTTTTAAGACCTGTACTTTAGACTGCGTTCACACTTGTCCAGCCTTAATCCTGTTTTAATCCTGGTTTGAGCCCTGTTTAGTCCTGATGTACACCCGCTTTATAACATATTTATAAAGTTATTATTATTCTGGTATGAGATGTTTCTGAGGCTGTGTTCACACTTGAAAAACCCCAAAAACAGAACCGGGACTAGGACAAACTAGAACAGGTCCAATGTTGTGCAAATGGTCAGAAACAGTCGAGGTTTGGGTCTTACATTTGCAGTTGGTTGAGTTCAGCGGATTCTCATTGCAATCGCTGTAAACCCTGTAACTATGACGCAACCAAAATGGGATGTTACAGCACGCTCCGAATTCCTCCTTAACAGCAGTGTTCTTTGCTACATTTTATTTTCTTTTTTAGAGTGACAATGTACGAATTTCCCACAATTAATAGCAGAATGTTTACTCAATTCCTTCTTTCTTGCAACACCTAATAACTTAACAAATAACACATTCTGTAGGAAAGGGCAACATTCTGTTTCCCATCTTCCTGAATTGAGTGTCAACAACATGGCCAATGCACTTTATAATGAATGTGGTCGGCCAAAGTAAGATAACAAATATAAAACTACATTTTCTATACACCAGTATCTTTTCTACCAGAGAAAGCCGACATTTAGCTGCAGCTTATGCTTATTAAATGTTAAAACTTGATCATAGAAAATGGCGCTGATTTTTGTTCAACAGAAACGACTGAAATCACCTTCCTATTTTTGTATTTTTGTTTGCTCAAAGTTGGGACAGATGCCTAAACATTTTTACTACTGTACACTATGATTACCACTTTATTTACAAATCCTGTCTCAAACCACTTCTGACAAGCTAATAAAATAAAAGTCATATATTTCTTACAATAAAATGATATGTTAATTATTTACACAGTTTGGCCTGCAGCCTTGTGTGACAGTGTAGTTGAGCCTTATTAAGACATTAATAAGGCTTAATATTAAGATTTATTCATGCGTAGTAACTGTTTACTTAATTTAGGAATTAGGATTAGTGAGGGTGTTAATGAAGTAGTTACAAAGCCTGAATGATGAATTAAGTCTCTGTTTAAGCGTTATTAAGTGTAGTTATTACAAAGTTTTACCGATATATCTTAGTTTACCTTGTGCACATGTGCAATAGCCTCTCAAAACAAATCTTGCTTGAAAGGCTGACTTTGGTCTTCAAACGAGCATGACACTGACCTAAACTTGCCACACCGAATATAAGATACTTACAAATCAATCAATCAATCAATCAATCGAAGTTTAGAACAAGACAGTTTAGAACAAGACAGAGGCGACCAAAGTGCTTTACAGGGTGCTGGGACATCTAAAAACTTTAAAAAGAATTAAGAACTAAAAGTGGGACAGGGCTTGGTGTTAAAAGTAGAGCTGTAGCCGTTAATGGTCAATAGAATCTTTGTCGACCAAAACTTTAGTATTATTAACGAATTATTTTACTGAGATTATAAGGATTTGAAGTTTATTCAATCGTTTTTTACGGTTTATTTCTTTACTACTTTTCAGCATGAAATTGTTATTTTGTTATTAGAAAATGGTTTATTTCCATTGTCAGTGAACAAAAAATGACAAACTAGGAACTTACCTAAGGTGCAACATGAAACAGCAATAAATAAAATAAAAGAAATAAATAAAATGTAAAAAAAAATAGTAAAAAATAAATAAAAATAGCAAATATATAAAATAAGTCATAACAAGTATTTACAAAATAAAAATAGACATAGACTAGATAGTTACACAAACAATTTAAAGCTGGTCTGACAGTTATAAAAGTAGCAAATGAGTTTCTGGTCTTGTGAGTGCAGTTTAGGTCAAATATTTGGTCAGATCGTAGAGATACTTCATAATTTTGAGATCTTTAGCCATCACCACACCACTCCGCTGCATTTAGTCGACGAACCGAAGCAGAGGGCACGTCTTTAATCAACCAAGAAGTTCTTTACTCGACTACAGCCCTAGTTAGTTGAACAGGTGAGTCTTTGAGGTCGGACTTTAACAGGGACATCCAAGGGCATCCACTTACAAACAGTATAAGTTCTGAATCAGCAAAATCTCTCGTTTCAAATCTGACGTTTGCTCAGCCCTGTCTGTCAATAGTCACTTCTTATTCCCAGGGCCTAAACACTCACTCATTCAAAGCGGCTTCTTTCCCTCCCTCCGGCTCGCTTTTACGTAATGACTCACCGGCCTTCCCCTCCTCTCTCTCCGACCTCATGTCCGACTCGGCGTTGGCTCCGCTCGACTCCACTGTCAGCCCCGGGAGTGTGCTCTCATAGCAGGCGAAACAACCGTGATCCAGCAGCCAGCCCCGTTCACATGGACGCACCGCACAAGCCTTTGAGCACCTGGCCCCTGTCTGCCTCTCGCTCCACCCAAAAACAGGTTACCAGGAAGTAGTCACCCCCCTACCTCCTTTCCAAGCCCTATTGGGATTTCTGCGTGCCTGTCTCCTCTGGCCGCTTCGTTGTGAGCAGTTTGAACCGCTTTCAGTCCACGCCCACTCCTGTTTTGTCCTGCAGAACGAGGGGGAGGGGTGTGGACCTGCACAGGTAGAGTGTCAGAGTGTCATAAATAAAATAAAAGAGCTCGCCTTCCTCTTACAGGTGCTCTTCGGCAAACATCACACACACCAAACCAAACTGGAGTCACATTTCACATAGTCTTAAATAAAGATACAGAATTATTGGTAATCACTCACAAATAATTCACTTAGATTATATATTTTATTTACTTATTTCATATTGTTTGAATAAAAAACCTGCATTTATTTATTTCTGAACAGTTTTAGAATGATCTTGAGCTTTATCAGAACTAATATAAGACCACACGTCCTGTTTAAATGAAGAATATCTTTGTGTTTATGTGCTATTTTTGTGTTCAAAATTACATTCTGCTTGAAAAATACTGTCTACTTTTAATTATTATTGTCGTAACGAAATTGGTATTGTGTATCGAGCTTACTCCTTAGTATCAAAATCGAGTTTTGAATGTTAGTATCGTGCAAACACTAACTGAAATACAAACTGTTAAACATCACAGTTGCCAATTCCGCGTCTTTATAGCAATGATATGGGGATCTTTTTGCAAAATACAGTCGTGGTTTGTGTTTTCATGCTTCTGAACGTAACTTTCACGTTATTGAAGAGGCGATATTTAGTGCTAATGCTAAAGGCTAATAACACTACGTGCGTCTTGATCAGTGGTGACACACAACGTTTAACTCTAGTTGCTTGTTTTGGGCTTTTTTTTTTTTTTCTCCAGAGGCTTGATCGCTTGTTGCTCTCTTAAGAATCTGGCAACCCTGGTAAGTTTCCAGGTAGTGCTCTCACTCCCTCTACGGGCCGTCAGGGTGCAAACAGGTAAAGCGAGTCCAAAGTGAAAACAGAGAAAGAACAATGCGTCACACTGTTCCCAAGCCACGCTCACTATCTTCAATTGCGCTTCTCAACTTCCTGAATCTTAAAGGGAGGAAGCCGTGAATAAAAATGCGGAGTTCAAAATGGATTCCCCACGGACTTCATTGTGTGATGTGAAGACTTTGTGGCGTGCGCTGCGGCATGCTGGGACTGGATATGCAAAGGGGGCTCCTGATCGGAGTCTGTCGGGAGCACGGAGCTGAGGGAGTTCTGCTGGAAACTTTCAAATGTGCTTAGAAAAGTTGCTACATGTCTTTTTTAAACTATAGCTTATTTTTAACAATGCATCTACGTGTGTTTTGTTCTTATATTTGCAGTAACTTGAGCATCTCACAAATGAGGGTCTTATAATTCAGTAATGCACGCTCCGTCTCTAAAGTTTAAAGCAGAAATAGGGGACTCAACCACTGTACATGACACTGTAAATGCTGTCAGACAGACCTCGTTTAAGTTTGTTTGGCATTTATTCCAGTTTGTATGTATGTATGTGAAATTAGCTTCAGCTTTTTCCTTTTGTCAAAACCCAACAAATACTGTTTACTGTCTGTCAGTCGCAACCTCCACATATTTACCAAAGAACATCTATAGGCGGGGTTTGAAATCAGATGTTCCTCTGGGCAGAACTTGTTCCCACGTACAGTATAATCAGACTAAATCAGACAACAGAGGTCAGAACTACTGAGTCTCAGCTTCAACAACATGGTAGTGATGGTTTTATTTCTAGATGTTTTAATATGTACGAACAAAAGTCAAATGTTGCGCGATCTATACTTTTTACTTCCATTTCACTCCATTTGAGAGCCATATCTGTACTTTCTACTCTAAACTGGACTGTAGGAAGTACTCTTCATATGGTGTGAGGTACTTTTTAAGACAGATTTTTTTGATGTGCTTCTTTCACTTTTACTTGAGTCATTCTTTGCACCTGTATCTGCACTTTAACTTACTTTTGATTAACGAAATTGAGCACTTTTGCCAATACTGTACATATCTTCAACAGCAAAACACGATGAAACTATTGCAGACCAGTAGCATCGAGACTCATACGTTTGTAATTGGCAAACAACTTGGCAGAGACGGTTTAAATTTTGGATTAGAGTACTGACAGAAGTAATTGTGAAGTGAAAAGGAATAGAACAGTGAAAGAAACCAAATAAGTCACCAACTCAAAGACTTCTTGCGACACACTTACGCCACATCAAAAACTGTAACTAAACCAGGACTAAACCAGAACAAAAGTCTATACATGCAGGACAAATGTAAACGCACAGCCCCAATCTAAAAAAACAACAACTGTTTGCTTAAATCAAGGCGCAACCACCAAACGTCTATCCTTTTGTCCAACACTTTGTCTATAAAAGCAGTGAACACATGAGAAAATGAACCAAACAGATGCTTTTTTCACTGTCATGTTTTGGTTTTTACACTCCATTCCATAGATTCCCTCCAGCCTGTAAATCCAGCTGTAAATTCCTGCAGCCGTTTGAGCAAAGCTTTCGGATTGTTTCGTTTTTACAGATGAGCCAGTCTTCCAATAAAATCATGGCAGAGGTTAAACATTTCTTCAATGGTTTTGGTGTCGTCTGAAGTTCTTCATCATTAAAGGTTTTCATCACAACTGAACTGGATGTTTGTTACTACATCCTTTGAACTATGCTAATGAAACTCAAATGTAAACAGTAAGAAAATAGAGAGAATCGAGGGCCCAGTTATTGAGTAATTCATTGGACAATTGCTTTTTGATGAATCCGTTGGTCATTGGATCGCAAAAGGAGATCACGTATGTTCTTTTTTTTGGTACTTTTTTGTGTCAAATGTAATAGTTCACGTACACATAACAAGTAGAGACACAATATTTATGTGCCACCCCTTATCAATGCAAACAAACTACACACAATAATACCAAAGTACATAAACACATACACTTAGTAAAACCTAAACCTAATTCCGATTGTATTCTTTCAGTTACATCACTTTCATGTACTATTGGTTTTTCTTGTCTTGTTACTCTCCTTTTCGCTTATTTTTTGTAACCATTTTGTATGACTCATTTGCCTCATTCCATTCATTACAGATATAAATGCAACTGTATTTACTTCATTACAATTACAATTACAGTTTGCTTTAGTTCAAGATGTTACACATTTTAAGTATCATATTATAGCATTCTTATTTTTCTTTCTTATAACCTGATTTACTCTAAATTCAGAATATATTTATGTTATTTTTGAAATTCTTCTTCTCTTCATTTGTGGTTCTCCTCGAGGTTTCTACTTTTTCTGACTCTTTGTTGTAGTTTTTCCTCGCAGAAGGAGGTAAGAACAGGATATGCTCTGGGACAGTTAATTCACGTTTGTTAATCTGTTCTCGATTATTGACCAATGACTGTTTGATTTTCTAACTTTCTGCTGGTAAAATCAGCTGTGATTTTTAAAATCAAATTTAATTTGCTGTACTTTTTTATACATTCTATCGATTTTTTTTTCAATTCGGCAGTTTGAGTGCCCTCCAATGATTTGTGCTTTAATGCAGTTTGCAGCTTTAATGCTGTCTGTGCTTTTGAATGTAGATTTAGTTTTTCTTTTCTAAATGTGTAAAGTTTTAAAATGTGTGCGCTCTTATATCTTTACTTTGCCCTAGGTCAGCCTAGAAAAAGAGGTTTCGATCTCAATGGGTTCTTACCTGGTTAAATGAAGTTAATAATATATATATATATTTAAATGCTGTTACTCTGAAGATCCAGAAAAAGGTTTTTCTCTCCCCTCGTCATTTGTCTTGATGGATTATCTGAAGATTTATCTCAGTTCGATCCTGATTAAACTGATGCCTCTTGAAGAAATCTTGACAGACAAAACTGCTCATCAAAGACACTAAATGTTCAAGTTTTCATGTTCTCTCTGCACAAAGCATTTCTTAGAGTCTGTGTGTAGTCCAGAAATTATGATTTGATTACTTCTTAATTTAGTTGATCATTATTTCCATAAATGATTAGATGGAGTTAATTCATTCATTTCAACCGTAGTGTCACAGCTGCAGCTTAGCGATCCTAAAATTCAAGTCAGCGTTGAAACATCCAGACTTGACTTGGGTTTAAAGAGCGGAGAAAAGAGTGACACGTGCGGCCTTTAAAACACGCCTAAGTAACGAAACATATTGTACATTTCTTTGCAGAGGAGTTGACGACAGGTTTGCCATTAGACCCGTCTGTCAGAGCTTTGTTCAGACCGAAAGAGCTCCGACCGGATCGTGTCAGTGGAGGCAGTGGAGCTGTCGATCACACCTGTCACGTCCAGGCTGCATCAGTGAATCAGACGAGAGGCTACAGAACACTTAACACTGGAGTTTGTAAACGGGAACCATTAAAGCAAGAATAAATGTGCACTAGTTTCACTGAAAAACTTGAAATACGTGCACAGTGCATACAGTCAATCGCAAGGTACATCCGGTTTAGATTAAGAACTGAAAAATGACAATCGTGAGAGTTTTAGACGCAAAAAAGTCATTTCAATTGACTAATTCTCACAAAAGTAAACCGTAAAGTGCTTTTTGCCTGTTTGTTTTACATTCATTCATAAAGTTAGTATCTATTAGACATTGTAAATGAAAGAGAATTAAGAGATAATCTTATATTTGATTCAGTGAAATCCCTACTGAAAGTGCTGCAGGCAAAGCACTCTGCTGGAAAGAGTAAACATATTATAAATTATAAATTGTACTCACAAAGGCATCTTTAGTGTATCTTTGACCATTAGTTTTGGCGAGTAAAAAAACTGGTGAATTGTATTGAATAACAAACAAAGTGTTTTGTCCGCGTCTTTACACCAGGGGGAGTAGATAAAAGTCATTTCATTTTACTTGCTCAAAAAGTCAATAAAATAATCTTACGTCTGTTGAATCCAGTGTTTCTCCAGTTCACTGAATGTCTTCTTTCTAAAGACTACTTTAATTATGTGTTGTCCTTGTTGTGTTTTTCAGCTGTTCCTGCATCTTGTAAAGTCATTTGCTTTAAAGTGCTCTATAAATAAATATTTATAATAAATTGAAAAGACAAGACAGATATTTGTGTAGGGCTTTGGTCTTTATAGTTCAAACTTTTTAGGGATGAAGTAATGAATTTAAAGGTGCTCTTGGTTTGATCCTTTGTTGTTCCACACTGTTAACTATTTAGTATTTATTTAATTGCAGGTGTTTTTATTGCTCCATAATACCATGAAGCTCATTCATTACACTGTTCGTAATGTTGCCTCTCCACTTATTTGACATGTAATTTGCCTTGTCTTAATGGAGATACATGCGTTTAATGCCATACTATGGAACATTCTGTGTGTGCACCTTTTATATACTCAGGTTTAACTTAATGAATGTCTGACCTTTCCAAAGCCACTTTAATATTTGAGAAATGTTCCATCTGACTTTCAAACAATGTACCGGTACTTTAGATGTAGAGCTCCGGCGATGGACATGATTGATGGATACTTGTGGAGTGTACTTTTGGCTGCAGTAAAGAAGGTAATAACAAAAAAGTGTGCGGCAGGGACTGAACCATCTATCAAAGACTGGACAGAAATGTACGATATTTATAAAATGGAAAAATGTACCTTTACTTTTAACTTAAAGGGTCTTCACACATTTTTCTGTTTTCATGTAATAAAGCCAAATCTGTATTCCCCTGTACAAATAGATATATTGTAAAAGCATCTATTTGGGTGAAATATAAAAATAACTAAAAAGTGTTTTATTCAGCTTATGCTTGCTTTACCCTGGACGGTAGAACTCACTTTGGGCTCAGAGAGTTGTGAAAAGTGCTTTTAAACTCATCGTGGTTATTGATGAACATGCTGGTGGTGCCTTAGGTAAGTGAGCAATACATGAGGACTGCTGCAAAGAGAGTTTAAAATGAACTAGTTTCTGTTTTTCACGTTTTAAGACAGTAAAAACCGAACATGGACAAATGCATCAGACACTGGCACAGAAGGGGCCGATACATGGGGGACATTTGTTTGACTGATCTTCTTACATATTCATTTGGGGAATTTTGTCTTTTCACTCTCTGGTCGTTGGTTTCTATATGTTTTTGTCTGTTTTTTTTTATCAATCAAAAAAAGAAAATAAAACCGTCATAAAGAAAGCACGATCAACACAAAAGCCACAGAATCCTTCTGCCCTCGGGTATCGCCCACACAAACCCCACGTTAAATCCACCTCCACCTCCTCCTTCTCCTCCTCCACCTCCTCCTCCACCTCTGTCCACCTCTCTGCTCCAGCCTGCTGCACATGGCCCACCTGCCTGTCCATCTGCATTGTCAGATAGTCACTGAAGAAGTATTAAAACATTAGTTCAGTCAGAAGGAGGACAAGAGTACAAAGGCCGACTAAAATTATAACTCGCAGTGAATTCAAATGATAGGCTTCTGCAGTAGAGTCACAAAAGGCCTTGGGAAAAAAAATGAATGGATGGAATAACAAAGCAGTGAATAGTTACAGGCCATCATTGCAAGCATAAGGAGAAAGCAAAACTGAGAATCAATCCAGATGTGATCAATAAGTCTTTAAGTGCACGCGTCACAGGCCGGCCACTTTGATTATAATAGAGAGAGAACATTTATGTTGCATTTGGCGTTCGCAAAGCCTTTTATTTGCCGTGCGGCTATTGAGGAAAATAAGTGACTTTCCGACGTAATAATTGTACCATGGAACAGAGTGGAAAAAACGCTGCTGACGTTAAAGCGATTTGCACAAGGAAGCGAAGCAATTTGTGGGGCATAAAGAAGTCAAACTGTGACCTGTAGCACATTAGGCAACGCTTATGTGTTACTTGTATAACTCATTAGTAATTCAATATTTAAACATGATTTTCAGAGTGCATATAGCTCGACTACATCATAGAATTTCAACATTTGAAGGTTGCGTTGGTTGGTTCATTATAAGTTGAAAAGGTAATTCCTCTTATTGCCTTTTTTTGGTTTTGTATTTGTCTTATGTGTTTCCCCAGACCTTAAAACAATTGAGTTCAAATCACGGTCAAAATCATAATAGAATATGTTCAAAATCAGGGATAGGCAATACAAACTTAGAGGAATGGCGAGCAGAGGTGTTTTAATCTGGCCCGCAAAACATTTCTAATTTTTTTTTTTTTTCATTTCTGATAGATACGGTATATAGCGTGTTTAACGCTATAACTACAAGTCCCACAATCCTTTGCAGCAGCTGCCCTTCTGCCGCTCAGAATCAGAAATCAGAAAAAGGTTTATTGCCATTGTTAATGAACAGAATTCACAAACATAGGAACTTGTTTCGGCGTTAAGGTGCAACATAAAACAGAGCAATAAGAAAAGGGTCACTCCACACTAAAGTGTACAATTGCCATTGTCTTTAATTTAATTAGGGCATCATTACAAAAAATGTAAAAAGCAAAAATGACAAGGTCAGGTTTTTAAACCTTGTATATTATACATATACATAAGATAAAATGAGAACAGCAGATTAAACAAACTCCAAAATAAAAAGGATGTTCACCCTGGATAGGAATTGAATTTTGGTCGAGTTTTGTTACATGATGGTGCTCTCAACCCTAATCCAAACGAAGAACCTACTAGCCATGAAAAGAAGGGGAAATACTTCCAGATTCATGCCCCTTATGTTTTTCAAAATGTTTCCACTTCTAGTTTTGAAATTGCCCTCAAAAGAAGTGTTTCGGATGTAACCAGTTAGTGTCCGGTATTAGTTACATCCACGCAGTACCAGTTTAAGTTTGAAAACGTAACTCTAAATCACCATGCCACGTCATCAGAATGCTTTATTACTGTGCTCGACGGTGGAACTTGTGTCTCCTCACGGGAGCTTGTAGCGTTCCATCACAATGTTGATCTCTTTTTGGGTCCTTTTACGAGTTGTTACATCCAAACAACATTATTTATTGCGTGGGGAAAACCAACATCTTACTTCCGCGTTTTGCAGCACTGCACTGCCGACCCAAATCTGCAACTTGCCCATGCGCGGAGCGCTCAGCAGTCTGACAGTCAGCGAGGTGGAAATCTGTTTTGAAAGTTTCCTGTCCCCGGAAGTTTACGTACGCTACGTCCAAGAGAAGTTTGCTGTGTGTGTCAATGGTAAAAATGTATAATTTATCCATTTATCTACTTTATGGTATTTTTATGATCCCTAGAGGTGGTACTTTCTGATGTGAGTAAGGAGTAAGGAAAAAAATCCTTTTTTAAAATTTGGACCTTTATGTAACACTTTTGTACACTTTAGTGTGGAGTGACCCAAAAACAACATATCTGAATCAAAAGGGCATGCATTAGATTTAAAATTACGATAGTATAAAATAAAAATAAAAATAGGCTTACTATGTACAAAGTGTTGCTGTGCTGCTGGAGCGTCTCCTCTGTGCCGCGTGCCGACTCACACAAAACTTAACAGATTTGATTTTAGTAGCGGTCTGAGAGGGGGAAAAAGCCTTGTGAAACACGCGGAAGAAGAGAGCGTGAACGTTAGCGCTGTGCTAATGTGGAGCTAACAACAACAAAACAATCATCTGTGATGACAGCTCTGTGTGGAAAACGGCCCAACAAGTGCAAACCTGAACAGATCAGGAGCCACAGGTGAAAACCCAGGCCAGGTCTCACTTCAGTGTAATCACTGCTGTGAGCTCTGACCTGTGTCCACACTAATGCCACTGAAGAGCTGGACACAAGAATACAGAACGCTCTCATTTGACATTTTATCACTTTTAATCAGCTCCTTTTGCAGCATGTTGTTATTATCTCCAAAAAGACTTTAGTGATATTAATACTTTGATAAACTGCCCCCCTCTTGTTTAATGATTTGTTTAAAACTCCCTTCAATCAAAACATACCTGCGGTGTTCTGGACAAACAGTTCAAATTGTATTTTGTGCCTTGTGAACAGAAAGCTCATTTAACTGCCAGGAAGTTTACACTTCATGCATGTCTTCACACATCAGTGACAGAATCGATGGTCCATTTACCTTTACCGAGCGAACAGTCTTGAGTGCCGAAGTTTGACAAACTGGAGATGTCTGTGTTGTAGCACATGTCTTTGACCAGAGCCTTCTGTCTGCGATGCACTGACGAATCTGCAACAAAAACAGCATTTCATTATATTATTTACTTATTTAATAGAGACAGAAGGAATAAACCGATTATATTCACACAAGTACCAAAGGTAGTATCAAAAGAAACAGAAGCAGCCCATTATTTACGTTTTTTGCAAGATTAAATCAAAACACAAAAAGGGGGTGTCAAAAATGAATCAGACACTAATCAATACTGAAACTAGTGTTGGAACTATATATTAAAACAAATACATAAAATGATCAAAGTCAGACTTTCCTGAATTGTTTTGTGTATATCATAGCTAGTATAAAACCACATGATTCTTTTCTGTTGCAGTATTATTATTATTTCTTAAATGTCTTTACTTTAGTGTTGAAATTGATAAGTGACAAGTCCCGAGAGTGAATTTGGGTAAAACGGAAGAGACCAAACTATAAAATCCCAATTTGTTTTAAATAATGCAATTGATAGAAATGAATATTAGTTCCAGCTTTAACTTTTGCTCATTGCTACTATTAAGATAAATGATTTAGTCAAAAGTCAATGCTTATTGACAAAAAGAAAAGAGAATTGAAAGAAAACAGTAGAAGTGAAAGTCATTTATGCTTTTATAATTCTCTCTTGTAGTTTCTTCCGTGTTTCATTATAAAACATCACTACTTCAACACACAAAACTGACTGGCCCGACTCTGACAAACACTCAGCTCTTCTTTTGTTCTAAATCCAATATTTTGGAAAACCCTAAAAAAAAAAAAAGAAGAAGAAGAAGAAGATACACTGTAATCTGCAGCCTCCCTCGCTGAAGAAGTACTTGATATCGTAAGAGACTCTCTGCTCATTTACATTTTGTGACAGGTTCAATTTCACGAGCGTATGCCGTTCATTAGATCACTGACCTTACATCGCTTCTCTCAAGAGCCGCCGCCGAGTCTTTAGACTGTGTTAAATACATCTATTCTAATCTGTGACAGGAGATACGTGCACAGAGGAAGTTTATGATTAACACTGCACCTTTTTACTTTGAAATGATGAATATTCCCGGCAGAAACTTTGACGAAGTGAAATACTAACATAAAATGACAATTGCTAATGTTTTGGGCATTAATTCACAGATCCATTTAAAGGGAACTTCTCTTGTCTCAATGGAGATGTTCTAAATGTGAGCTGGATAAAGTTTAATGCCACACTGGAACATTCCAGGCAAAGCAATAACATCTCCAGGGAACACTGAAACTATATTGTACAACTTTCAGTAATTTCCCTGGTGGATCAATAAAGTTTGTCTCAATCTAATTCACAACAAAATGAAACACTAATTTTAAATATATTGTTCGTTCATTGCTCCTCTTCAACACGTCCCTTGCGCTACAATAAAATACTTTTAATTATGTCAGATTGCTTCGTATTCCAGCCTCTTGTACACACCACTAACACTACTAACACATTTTTTGGTCTTTTAAATATTTGTTACTAGGGCTTGGCGATATAGTGATAAAAATCTAATCGTGATCTCAGCCATGTGACGTTCTGTCAAATTGTGATTCATCATTTCTTTATTTAAAGCAGAACTAAGTAACTTTTGCGATAGCGCTCCCCCTGCTGCTCTCATGTGAAAATACACTGTCAGAGAACAGACCCAAAAGTGTTTTTTGTCTTTGTTTTAATTTTTTTCTTTGTTTTTCCATTGAAATAAGGCAGTATAATCACCCACAAACACAATTGACGATGCCAAATATAAAAAAGAGCTGTGTTTCTCAGGAGAGTTGTCTTGGTGTCGATGTTGCAAGGCTGGTTTTCCGCTCAGAGACAGCAGGCTGCGACAACGGACACTTCAAACGCCCCAAAAATACATTTTTAACCACCACAGAGACTTACAAAGATGTATAATCAGGTAAAAATGTTACTTAGTTCACCTTTAAAGCACTCTCATCCATTTCTCCAATTGATTAGACTCGGCAAAGCTCTGAATGTGTGACAGCTGGATTTAACCAATGACAGTCAAGCGTGAACTTTCAGAAGCGGATGACTTAATTTACATTTGTATAGGCCTATTTATAACGCAAACTTTTATGTGAATGTTTTATCTCGTTTCTAACTCAAGATTAGCAATGTTTTCTCCGGCCAAGTCAATATTTAATAATACTAAAACTGTGACATGCATTTTTTGCCATCTCGCCCAATTTGTTATATTCTTTTTAAAATTTTCATATTTCTGGACCAAATATGTTTTTTTTTCCCCCCTTTCAATTTACCAGGCACTGAGATTGAAAGCTCTTTTTCAAGGGTGACTCATGGGGGAACGTGAACATGCAGCAGCACAAAAATCATAAAAACAAGCGACATTTAAGAATAATTTAAACAAAACTACATTTATAAGTGTTGTAGGATTCTTAGTTGTTTTTTTTAAATTGAGTGAAAACCCCTCAGCGAGACCAGTTCACACAACCTCAATTCCAACAGTAAAAGCTGAAACTAAAAGCTATTTACTAATCCAAACGCTATCAACGCATGCACACTAACACATAGATCAGCTTCATAAACAAAACACGATGGCGTTCGTTGTGTCGTGACGATGAAGTCTCTGTTTGTGTCACTCTGGTGATGAATGTCACGGTGAAGACGTCTGTTCCCCCGATGGAGCGAATGCCAGAGTAATTACAGACTGAACGGATGAGCTGTCACCTGTCTGCGCCGCTCCGTGTGTTCTCATCGTGTTTGCGTTTACGTCCTGTGCATGTCGTCAGCTGTAGTCGAGGTTTAAAACAGGACAAATCAACCACTGCGCAATGCAAGTACGCCGACAAAAAAGTGGCATTACATGAACTCACTGAGAAGTAAAATGTTGTCTATACCAAGTTTGTTAAAAGGATAGGCAAGGCAAGGCAAGGCAAGTTTATTTTGTACACAAGAGTGCACAAATGCATTCAAGACAAAGAAAGTGCATCATTTCAGTCATATGCACAGCCAAACAAAACAGTTTTTAGTTTAGATTTGAACATTGCCAGAGTAGCGGCCTGTCTCACATCCTCAGAAAGACTGTTCCAGATTTTAGCTGCATAAAACTTAAACGCAGATTCCCCATGTTTAGCCCTGACTCTGGGCACCAGCAGGAGGCCGGTCCCTGAGGTCCTCAGAGTCCGAGATGGTTCATATGGCACTAACATGTCGGAGATGTACTTTGGTGCTAGGCCACGGAGAGACTTGTATACAAGCAGAGCTGCTTTTTGAAATCTATTCTCTGAGCCACAGGAGGCAGTGCAGAGACCTGAGCACAGGACTAATGTGATCATACTTCCTGGTTCTAGTCAGGACCCGAGCAGCAGCGTTCTGGATGTACTGCAGCTGTTTTTACAGCTCGTTTGGAGAGGCCAGTGAGCAGGCCGTTACAGTAGTCTAATCTACTAGAGACAAACGCATGGATAAGTCTCTCCAGGTCTGGTTTAGACACTATACTTTTGATTTTGGCAATGTTTTTTAGATGGTAAAAAGCTGCTGATGTTCTTGATCTGACGTGGCTGTTAAAATTCAAATCTGAGTCCATTATTACCCCCAGATTTCTAACTTGATTTGTAGGTTTTAGAGCGAGACTCTGGAGGTGACTGTTAACAGACTTTCTCTTTGTTTCTGTGGGCTAAAAACGATGATTTCAGTCTTGTCAGAGTTCAGCTGGAGAAAGTTGCTTTGCATCCACACACTGATCTGTTGGATGCAGTGACAGAGTGAATCCACTGGTCCATATTCACCTGCCGTCAGTGAAACATAGATTTGAGTGTCGTCTGCATAATTGTGATAGGACACATTCTCGCTGCGTATCAACTGACCTAGCGGCAGCATGTAGAGGTTGAACAGAAGGGGTCCAGGATTGACCCTTGGGGCACCCCACAGGTCAGGGGCATCTGGTCTGAGACACAGTTACCAATTTCGACAAAGAACTTCCTGTCTTCCAGATAGGACTTTAACCAGTTTAGTGCAAGTGATTCCACCCAGTCCTCTAGTCTCTGTAAAAGTATCCCATGATCGACAGTGTCAAAAGCAGCACTCAGATCTAACAGAATTAAGACTGAGGCTTTGCCCACGTCAGTGTTCAGGTGGATGTCATTTGTCACCTTGACAAGAGCAGTCTCAGTGCTGTGATGAGGTCTAAAAACCTGACTGGAAAACATCAAATTAGTTGTTTATTAAGAGGAAATCAGTGAGCTGTTGGTAAACAACCTTTTCAAGGACTTTGCCCCCAAAATGGCAGATTAGAGATGGGTCGGTAATTACTCAGTACTGCGGCATCAAGACTGCTCTTCTTTAGGAGAGGCTTTATGACCGCAGTTTTCAAAGAAATTGGGAATGTTCCAGATTGAAGTGACATGTTAACTATTTGAGTGAGTGGTGCTAACAAACTGTTCAGCACAGACTTTAGAAATCTGGTGGGTAACACCTCGAGGCAGCATGTAGATGAACTCAGACTGGTGATGATCTCCTGGACAGTTTTGTCAGTTACAGGTGCAAAGTGAGTCAGCTCTAAATGTGTAGGTGGTTTGAGGGTTATTTTTTGCATTGTAGAATTTTGTAGCATTTTTAATGCCCTGAACTTTGTCATTAAAGAATAATGCAAACTCATTACACTTGGATGTGGAAATGAGTTCTAACGGCAGCTGAGCTGGAGGGTTTTGTTAATCTGTTTACTGTGGCAAACAGGACACGCGAGTTGTTACTGCAGCTTCCAATTATTTCAGAAAAAATATCCTTCCCTAGTTCTACATAATATGAGGTTGTACATGTACAACTTCTCTCTGTAAATCTCTTTCTGAACCTAGAAATCTGTTTACTTCGACATGTTTGCGCCAATTATTTCAGTACCTTCGTTTACGGCGGCATGCAACTTCACATCTGACCTAGAGCTTTCTGGCCATTTCTCGAACCATTGGCATCACTGGCACTCCTTTTCATGTGCCCCTGACCTCAATTTAGAATTCTCTTTATTTTTTTCATTGGCATGGAATTCTTTCTAGCTTATTTTTAACAATTTTAGCCTTCATAGGGACAATGGTGTCGAGAACATTAAAAAACACTAGATGTAACAGAAATTTCAACAAATCATTTACATTAGAACAAGAGACATTTTCAAAAATTCATTCCGAAATTTCTAGTTTTAATTATTCATTTCCAATAGAAACGTTTTTTTCGCTGTCCCATTTGATGTCCTTTGTGTGACATTCATTTAAAATCAACACCCGGGCATGACCTGTCTCCATTCCTGGAAACTGGACAGACCAGCTGGTGGTTTGGGAAAAACAGACAGGTCAAAGCAGACACAGAAATGAGCAGACAGAGCACATCGACCACATTGACGTTTGAAATATTAACCCCTTTTGTAATTAGAAGATCTAGAGTGTGCCCTCTGCTGTGGGTTGGGACACTCACGCGCTGAGTAAGACTGAAAGTTTCAAGGACAGCATGAAGCTCTTTAGCGTTTCTGTCACAGATATTATCAACATGAACATTGAAATCACATGTTATGACCAAACCATCAAAGTCTGTGCATACGACTGAAAGCATCTCAGTAAAATCATCAATAAAACTTTGGCAGTGCTGAGGAGGCTTGTAAAAACAATGAAAGAGAATGGATGGAGACTGTTTTAGCTCAATTTTAAAGGCTACGTACTCAAATGTTTGAAAACACCCCAAAGGACAACCTGTGGGTAACTATTTCATCTCTAAAAAAGCACACACACCTCCTCCCTTTTTGTTTTCTCGTGTTTCAGATTCAAACATAAAGTTGGGTGGAGCAGATTCTATTAGAACTAAATTTTCCTGTGTTTTTGTCAAGCCATGTTTCAGTTAAAAACATAAAATCAAGATTATAAGAAGAAATAAACATTATTAATTTAATGATTTACAAGTTTCAGACAGTTTCAGTGAGACTGGGCATTATCTCTTTTACAGCGGAATATGAATCAAATTTCTCAGATTGGGCAGTCTGAACTCGCATTTTGTTTCCCATCTGTGTGATGTTACTACAGAAATAGCACTAGGGGAGGCTGTTTTTACACAGCGGCCCGCGGATTTTTTATTTTTAATTATGACATATAAGTCCCGGCAACGCTGAAGACCCAGTGCATCCTAGTTATGGGAGATACCAGGTGAAAGGCGGGGGGGATAGGTGGGGGGGCTTTTGTTGTGTAGCGGATCTCGGTGATTTGAGTGTTTTGGTGACGCTTAGGTGAATCAGGCGGGTTTCTTTTTTTTCAGATAGTTATAGGACACTTTAATAATGAAGTATTTATGTTTTCTTTTGTTTTGTTTTTGTTATTTTCGTTTTGTAATAAGTAGGTGTGAGTATACTTTGAAATTGTGCTAAATTCACTTGATTGGAGTGTAGAGAAAGTTTGTACGTTATGAGTATGAGTTATTTACAGCAATCTATCGAAAGCTGGGATCAAGAAGAACAATAACCTGGTGATTCGAATAAATGTGAGCATAGATGTGTTTAATGCCAATATCTGGGCAATCATCTCCCAGGCAAAAGCAACAGGTGACAGGTCACTAACTTCAACTAGAAACGGTTCACCTTAATAGTATTGTTTCAAGTTTTGATTACATGGTCATGAGATTTCAGATATTTCGTGAGTTTCAGGCAAATGATTGAATGATTTTTTCTGAGGGCCTGTTCCCCATTCAGAAAGGTATACACCTTTTTTTACTTCGAATTTGCGCTATTGCATTTGACAACAGTCTTCACTATTATATGTTCAAATCTCATGATGGAGCTACATTTAGGACAGAATTAATTGTATATTAATCGAGTGTATTTACTTAGAGCCTGATGTAGTTGGCAAGCTAATGGATATGAAGTTAACAAGTGGTGAAATGGTGTCACGTTGTCTGTTAAATTGAAGCGAGAGTTGGTGGAACAATGTAAAGTTCACCTGGTACTGATCTTTGATATTTGCTATTGTAGTCAACACACTACGAATGTGATCAATGTAAATCAAACTAAATAGAAGCGCTAACAATGAGAGATATTCTTTTTTTTAATTTTGTTTTTGGTCAACAACTACAGAAATGTTTATGAAAATTGACATTCATAATAAGTTTTTTGTAATCTACTAAAAAGACAACTAGACGTGGAAATGAGCTAAAACCCATTGTACCAACATCTTACTATGCCGTTTCCTATCTGAACTTTTTACCACGTTTCAGGGAGAAGAGGTTTTCAAGAGGTAAGATGAGACAGTAAGCGTGTTTGTGGCTATCTGTGAGATGTTTGAGTTTTGGGTCCGTATTTTGTACACTTTTTAGTAGGAATTCCACATTAAAGCTTTATAAATGGGACCAGGACAAAACCGAGACTAAACTAATCCAGGAAGAGTGCTGCAGTTTGAAGACGGTTTGCAACGTGGTCCAAGAACAAAATAGATGCATGTTTCGCGCTTGAAAAGGTCAAAGTATGCAACATTTTTAACCCTTGGAAAAAGAGGTTTTGATCTCAACAACTTTTTATCAGGTGAAATAAAGGTTATAAATAAATAAAGACACTCTTTTCTTCTGGGTACTTACATCGTGTTTTTTTGCTTTTTTGTGATAATTTATTGCACTTCTGTAGAGACACGACATCAAACTCTCAAACTGTCCAGTGATA
This sequence comes from Chaenogobius annularis, assembly GCA_015082035.1. Classification (NCBI taxonomy): domain Eukaryota; kingdom Metazoa; phylum Chordata; class Actinopteri; order Gobiiformes; family Gobiidae; genus Chaenogobius; species Chaenogobius annularis. The sequence continues at coordinate 1,641,610 of BJKM01000013.1, read as the reverse complement.
TACTCCCCAAAGTTGAGAAAAAAGAGCAACGTCGTCCCTTTGAAGAGGAGAAACAAAAAGTGTGTTCTTTTTGTAAGTAGCTCTTTATTACAGCTCGCACAGCTCGTCATCACAGAAACTTTGTAGTCTGTCCTCAGAGTCACAAAAGATTGTCTCCCAAAAGATACGTTTGTGTCCTCCTTAAAACGCTCTGCTCATAATCACGAAATAATTCTACATTTTTGTCTGGAGCAATGTAATTATTTTATGTTGGGAAAATAGAAGGCCAAATAATCATCACGCTGAAATTTCCTCTCAAGCAATTAAATGGAAATGGCATAATGTGTGAGGGGGAATTTTAAACAGCGTCTAAATAGGATTTCCAGCAGGGCACAAACTGAATAAATTAACAAGTGAAATTATGCGAAACCGTTCAGCCTCTAACCTTTACCACAGGGTTAAAGGAGAAACTGAAAATGGAGGAGTCACACAGTCAAAGAGCAACTGAAAATAATCGTACAATCTGAACTATGACACGAGAAGCATTACTACACTTAACTACTGGAAATAAACATCGAAAAAAGTCCACAAAGAGCTGACAAATTATGTACTGCCTGGTCCCAAGCACAAAAAATGGAAAAACGAGTGCAGGGACGGGCCAAATCGCTGTGTGTCAAAAGAAAAGAAAAAAGTATAGTAAAAAGGTGTTAAAGGACAAAAATGATGCATTATTTGAATTGTTACTAGCCTTTAAACATGCTCTTGAATACCTTCAGTTTGGCATCTCATGTTTTAGAATTAAAAACGAATGAATAAAAAAACAAAATTAACATCTGTAACGCTGCTTTTTCCCATGGCACTAACCGAGTTTTGGCACCATCTTCTGGCTGCAGAAGGAATTACAACAGGTTAATAATAAACAACTGGAAGACCATGCAGTTGTAATGATTGACGATAATTTGACGGCTAAACTCACAGAATGAGTCTGGTGATGATTTATGAACCTAAAAAACAGCACAGAAGATCGAGAAAACGTGCCACAGATCAAGAAAACGTGTCACAGATCGAGAAAACGTGTCACAGATCGAGAAAACGTGTCACAGATCGAGAAAACGTTGCAGGTCAAGAAAACGTCACAGATTGGGGAAATTCAGAATGGAGTGACGCTCGAAGGGGAGACAATTTTCCAACCAGGAGTCATCAAACCGGCGGGAATGAAGCTAAATGCTACTCCAGGTACGTTTTTGATGAGGGTACAATCTTGAAACATAGACAAAAGCAGGGAAATATATATATATATATATATATATATATATATATATATATATATATATATATATATATATATATATATATATATATATATATATATATATATATATATAGCATAATATGCTAATTAAGTAATAATATCCTTAAAGCGTATTTCACAACTGTTTTTACTGCCCTTAAATTGACTGAAATAAAGATCATGAATATGTGTACAATATCGTCCAGCCATTTGCTCTGTCTCAAGAGGAGAGTTCTTGATCTAAGATTGGAATTAGTTGTTTGTATTGATATTGAGTGAAATATGTATGATAGGAAAGTCATGTTTCCATCTATATTTAAAGTCAGTTTTTTGCAGACTGTAACATCAACCTGCCCAGGGACTCGAGGAGATGGAACCGTTGACCAGACTGATATTGATCTATAATAAAAGAAAATGTCTCTAGACTTTCCAGGTGAGGTAAAAGGCATTTTTCATTTTTTGGTCACTCTAACATTGCACACGGTCCAAATAAAAACATGCATTACCATGTTCATTTTTAAGTGAGTAAAAAACAAACAAATGCGACGTGTGTTTAACATTATAACAAAACATCTGTGCAGCTATTACAGTATTCAAAATGTTAAGTCTAATGTACAGGACAGACCCCGCCCCGCTCCTACACCAGTAAGCACTTGTTTTGTATACTTACTTAATAGATTCTTTTACAAGCCGCCCTTCTCCCCGCTGACCCCAGCCTGTGCTGTCGCTCCGGGTTTTATCAGGCACAAACACATGGCCCCTACACCCGGCGTGGGCCCTAAAACGCTGACTCGGCTCCCTGTCGGCGCATCTCTCCCGTACACCTCTCATTAACGTCCTTTACAGCAGATGGCAATCCTCAAACAAACATAAATCACCCTCTTGATGGAGGAATCAACCCGCAAAACAGCACCAGGAGAGGGCAGATAAACAGGCATCCAAAGCTAGATTACTGCTACTTTAAGTGATGCTGACTTGGCGTTCAACCTCGTCATTTTATGGGCAAGTGACCAGCCGTGAGGAGTCCTACAGGCTGTGTTCACACTCTCACACACCACCGTCAGAAATCAAGCCATCTTCAGAACTAAACCAGAACAAACCAAGTCCCAGCCAGGAAACATGTGACTTAAGGCTGTAGCTGACTAAATAAATTCATAGCAATTAATCGGCTGGAAAGGGGGCGACACGTTGTGCTGGCCAACGCTCTGCGAAATATCTCTATAACCAATGACCCAAAGTGCACTGACAAGAGCACGAGATCAGGAGTTCACACAATTACTAGTGTATGTAGGTGTAAAACGGCATGTTAAACTCACATTTATTCCAAAATTTCAAACTAACTCCCAGCAAACCTTCCCCTTTCTGCGAGAGATTAACTGAACAATTACAGCCCTACTGTGAATGCAACCTAAATAATATCTTTGCCGTGAGAATGCAGTGAGATGTACACTATACAATATATAAGTCTGTATGTTTGTAGAGAGTACTTTAAAATACCATAACTGATGTTTAAGACTTTGTGCAGACAACTATACGCCTTTAACATTTAGAACTTCACATTTTATCGCTGCTGCTACTGCTACCACATTTACTACAACACTAGTCTTCCTATCGTTAACCAAGGATAGAAGTAGAGTTGTAGAGTTGTCAGAATCAGATACTAAAACAGGCCAAAATGTGACCTTCCCTGAACAGTTTTAGAATGATTTATGGGAAGTAGTATAAGATCACAATGTTTATTAAAGAAATAACTGTTCTTTTGTATTGAAATTGTCAGTCTATCTTAAACCTTGACCTAAAAAAGATAACCTTTGGCAATCCATTCATGCTATAAATGCTTTAAATATCAATAATAAGTATGCATTAGATTTAAAAAGCACACCCAAAAGACACACTTCAGATTTCATTTCCGCTTCACTCTAACACCTGGTTTTCTCTTCAGTTTCCCATCTGAGAACTGACCTGGCCCAATCCTGAGACTTTAAGCAAGGTGAACGTTTGTTGCCGGCGCAGAAACAATCATTTCTTGAAATACAAATGACTTACTGCTGAACATAAATAAACCAGGCAGAAACACGTATCACAACATCATTAGAACTTCAAGATCAGAAAGGCAAGTTCAATGATGCTTTGACAACACACTCGCAAGATTAATGAGGCATAGTATAAAAACTATAAAGAAAACCGCGTTTGTCTCCTCCTGTATGCAAAATAAACACATTCCGTTATTATCTTATGGTGCCACACTTGTGCAAAAGAACACCTCGGCGCTCGATAATTACAGGATTAACTGTACCTGCCGTTTTCTTGTTCAACTAAAAACGCACAGTATTAAGACTCAAGGGAGCTCCATCTGCCCAGGTGATTACTCATAACGACGCCACACGGGAATTTAGAGCTACCGTCTCTAGTGTAAAACACAAATGTGAGATCTTCGTCTGTATCCACTGATGACGGATGACTCTGGGACTGGCCCGATCAAATGCGACGCGACGAGGGGCCAGCGATCGCAGCGGCTCATCCTTCTTGTTGGCGTTGGTGTCGTTGCGCGGCAGATGTGGGGCAGCGCGGAGGTGAAATCCAGGCTACGTAACGGCCTACATAATAAATATTTCTGTAAACCCCGGGGGGATTAGCTACTGTCAGTTGTACATGTGATAATCCGGCGCCCCTTTGAAAAGACGAGAGGGTTTGGATTGGATTAGCTGAACATTTTTATCGTTGGTTTAAAGACAAAGCGGTGTTGTAAAATATCATCGTTTATTATTCCAAGTCATTAAAAGGCTGTAAAATAAATTGCTTTTTTTTTTAATGTTTTCCTAATTTGGAGGATCATAGTGGCCGGACGGGGACAGTGGTGCAGTAAATTAATCTTTTGCCCACCCACTGGAGAGTAATCAGTTAGGTTTTTATGCCAGATGCCATTCTTTTTGCTCCCTCTCACACAAAAACTACAGGTCTAAATGAGGCTGGTTCACTTTAATAACATATTAGGCCAATTAAATATGACCAGTGCGGAACATTTCAGGTTTAAAAAGAAGCGGAAATTGAATCACATTTGAATATAACATTTTCTTTCTTTTTTTACATGTTTTGGAGGATTTGGGCAGTGGTGGATAATACTTTTACTCCTACTGTAGTAATATTTTTTTGGAGTAAGTCTTTTGATTTCTCTTCCCACTGTGAGTACGTTAACAAGTGACAAAAGCTTTATGTTGGCAATTTTCGATATTTGAACATTTGTGTTTTTTGCACCGCTCCTTCAAATATGATTTCGTTTTTTCCGTGTTTGTGTCTACCTTTTGAAAATACCACATTTTTAGCATGAATTATCTTTTTGTTACGTTAGTTTCTCCAAATACTTTTTTACTTTTACTTCAGTCATTTCTTGGACCACTTTGTACTTATACTTGACTAACATTACTTTAAACAATTTCACTATTACTCGAGTACCATTTTTGGATACTCTACCACCTCTGGATCAATATAAAAAAAGAAAAAGAAAAAAAGAAAAAGACAAAGAAATTTGTATTTACATTTTTGACAATATACAACAGTAAAGTTATTTATTTACCCAGGTTAGGAACTCGGAGGTACTCGAGCAGGTGCTGGAGCAGATGCACAAAAAATTCCAATAAAGCTTTTTGAATTTGATTACTTTTCAGCCTTACTGCCTTCGTCAGATAGAGAACCAGTGCAGATGGGATTATCTATCTATCTATCTATCAACATACCAATGACTGAAGACGAGAGGCAAATGATGACACAGATCCTTTAAAGCGGGGTCGTCAAAAAAATAACCAATACCAGAATCAAAACTCAAACTCATCTGAAGTTGTGTTGCAGTACCGATATTGAAAAAATATCTAAATAGGAGAAAGTTTGACCTTTCCTATAAACACTTTAGAGTTGTTTGCTCTATGAGACCAAAGAGAAATTATTTTTTGTCAAGGGCTGGACAATTAATTGAATTTTAATTGAGATCCAGATTCAGTCACGTCTGCACGTCAATGATATACTTTAAATCAGGGGTGTCCAAACTTTTTTCACCGAGGGCCACATTTTCAAACTTATACGGAGCAGAGGGCCACAGACAACCAGACAATGAAGACAACTGTTGGAAATCATTTGAAATTTTGCATTTGACATAGTTTCGATGAGCCTCCACACCTTTAATGAGACTTGGAACATTAATATTACGTTGGTATAAGATCAAAATGCTTGAATTTTTTTAATTTTCCAGTAAAAAGTACTACTTTTTAGTACTACTTTTTAGTACTACTTTTCCAGTAAAAAGTACTACTTTTTACTGGAAACAAAGTCTTAAGTCTTAAATTGGTCTGTTGTTTGGACCAACTTAGCAGGAAGCCTGAGGGCCAACAAAAATTGGTCTGAGGGCCGCATTTGGCCCCCGGGCCGTAGTTTGGACATGCCTGCTTTAAATCAAGGGGTTTGCAGCCAATCCTCTGTCAGTAAAACAGGCATGAGGTGTTCAGAGTTTGGAGGAAGAAAATGAACAATTTTCTGTGGTAAATTACACTCTTGTTTATGTTCATCATAAAATCAAGATCGATAAATATGAGAGTGATTCATTGTTTTGCCATATCGATTTAGCCCAACACTACTTTTAACTAAGAAAATATACTGTTTTATTGCCATTGTGGGGATGAAATTGGTATTGAGGTTTTTCCTTGATCATTTCTCCCACAATAATTAGAAATGTTAGATTCAACACAACACAACATAACTTTGAATGCATCCTAACCCCAACCCTAATTCCAATGTATTTATTAATTGTCATTTAATCGAATAAGTAAAATGAATAAATCTAGCACAATCCGTGCTGATTGGACAAGGTTTCACAGCTGGACATGGCCAATTTAAGAGTTTAACAAGACAAAAAAGTCAATAAGGGAAGGAATTAAAAGTGAAGATTAATCCTGAAAATCTGTTTGAGGGAACTCAAACTCCTCTTTTGGTGGCACTGGACACGTCTCACAGCAGCAGCAGCGTCAGTCTAAAACAGTGAGGACATGTGGAAAATGTGAGCTGTATTTGTTTATAGACTTGGGAATTGATTATCACAGTTTTCACACATGCCTCAGATGCCACGCCCAGAGCAGCTGCTGCAGGACGTCCCACATGATTCCTCTCTCTGGACTCAGACTCACGCGTCAATTGCCCCGCCTCAACACACTTAAGACTTTGTTTCCCATTTAATTTGCTCTGCTTGTGACGCTATTGTATTTGTCCAAAATTCTAAAATTTTACAAATACATTCCTGGTTTTATTAGTATTAATTAAAACATTGCAACTAATGAAACAATGTCAAATTCAGTTCCAAAACATGTGACAATATGCAAATCTCACAGTACAATATTAATAAAAGATTGTCCACAGATGTGGAAATTGGCCTTTGGTTTCACCAAAACAAAAAAAACCATCCACATGTCACTCTTAGCTCTACATTTCACAATCCAAAGAATTGAAAGCTTACTAGCCACATAAAGAACTCTGTGCAGGTAATAACAGAGAAAATGTATCAGTGGAGATTCATAGTTAGCAGCTTTGACCGCCCTCGGTATACATTTTTGTTTGCTGATACTCTACATACTCTATTCTCTACTCTATTCCAGAAGGTAATAATTCTAAAATATCTGAGTAAAGGATGGGAAGAGTCCTGAATGACAGTCTTCATAGACACAAAGTCCTCTGAGGCTCATGTTCACAATGCGATGCAGTTTGTTCTTACTCTTCACGCTCAACTTTCCATATATCAGCGTGTTAAAAGTTAAAATGATCTGCACAAGGCTTTTAGAAACCGTTTCAAGGATAACATAACACAATATTCATTTCATGGTATGATATTTATGAAACATTTTAAGTTTCTAAAAGAATTGCAGTCATTTTTCTTATGTTATGCCTTGTCAAGTCTTTGGTATAAATCTTTCCTGTCATAATCCAAAGAATCAAAAATGTGCTAAATAACAATAACGTCCCTTTGTTGTCTGCAGTGAAATGGATCATAGTCTATGACATCGACCATGATCCTACATAGACTTTGTTTAGTTCTCTCTGATATTAGCCGTTACTTCAACAAAATATTGCATTTAGGCAAAGAAACGTATAATGTTATATATTGTGACAGCCCACATGTTATTGTGAGACGATATCACAATATTTCAGTTATTCTTACATCCACTGTCAATCCATGGCCACTTCTGTTTATGTGTTCCTTTTTGTTTATTCAAATGGATCCCATGTCTGAAAGTTATTCAATCAGCTCACCATCCTTGGTCTATTGCAATAATAAAATAAAGTAAAATACCATGTTTTGTATCTGTTGTTTGCTCTACTTGCACAGAGTGTTATATTTACGTCTACATTTAAAAGTTATTTATCTTGATTTGTTTGCATGTTTCTTTACTCCTGCTGTCCTTGAACTGTGCATTAATCTTATTTTACACTTTAGATCAAGGAACAACTCATCTATTCACACACACATGTGGTCACGTAGACGCTGGAGGCTCGCCGGGTTAAATGTCTTCTCCAAGAACACAATGACAGTTTGTACTTATGAGTCATGCTCTGCAGCCACAAAAGAGAATAACACAACCATTACAACCAGGTATAATAATGTTGATGAGGAGGACGGATCTGGACATACATCTTGTACCCTCTAAATAAGAGAAGATCCCCATTTTCACCAGTTCTTCCCGTTCACAGCTCCAACAGTCTCAAAGCAGTGTACTGCCCCTGAACTAGCTCAAAAGGTGTGATGCTGCTGCAGGTGTAAATAATAGAACTAAATCTGGAGTTGAACTGTGATAGAAGAAGTGGAATACACCCACGCCTGAAGTATTGTCAGCCTGACCGACAAACAACCCCTCTTCAAACTGAATTCTATATATCTGCGATGTACAATGCAGGAGTCAACACACAAACTATAAGTCCACGAAACCACCCGACGCAGTGTGTTTTGTTCACAAAACAACTCAGTTTGAAGACACTCGTTATAAATAGGCAGAGTTAGTCACACGTCAGCTGTCTGTGAAGAACGAAGAAAATAATTATGATTAAATCCATGTTGTGCATTAGACCTGACATGCAAAAACAAGTGTTGCTCTGCTGCTACAGAACAAATGGAGCCGTTTGTCTTGCTGCCAGTTTTATATTCATTAGAGACATGGAAAAACAAGTGATTTAAATGTGCTGAAAACAATAAAAACATTTAAATACAAGTTGTGTACAATTAAACTTTAGGATGTTAAATCTACGACTATATTGGCTATGTACTTCATATATATACTATTTATATATACTTCATAGTTACTATTTATGTATACTTCATAGTTACTATTTATGTATACTTCACAGTTACTATTTATATATACTTCATAGTTACTATTTATATATACTTCATAGTTACTATTTATACATACTTCATAGTTACTATTTATGTATACTTACACTTCATAGTTACTATTTATATATACTTCATAGTTACTATTTATATATACTTCATAGTTACTATTTATATATACTTCATAGTTACTAGTTACTATTTATGTATATTTTCATAGTTACTATTTATATATACTTTATAGTTACTATTTAATGTATAACTTCATAGTTACTATTTTGATATACTTACTTCATAGTTACAATGTATATATACTTTCATAGTTCATACTGTGGCACCTTTAGCTCTTTCCGGACGGGATTAATCATTTTAGTCCCGTGCGAAATCTCGTGTCTGTGATTTGAACTGTTTTTAGTCCGTGTGTTGAAGCCTGAATTTAAAAAAAAATTTGACTTTCATTTTACGTCCAAATTAGAACAGAATAATGTTATTAATTTACTCCGGAACCTGTAATTTTCAACTTTTATAGTAAAATTTTTTCACACTTTACTGACACTATGATGAGTATTTACCTAAACTAAGTAGTAATTCGAAAAACATGAGAACCTGTCAAAAATCACTTTAAGATGTATTATTCCTCTTACGCCTAACTCTGCCATTGCCCTCTCATCATCAAAGTCAGAGCTTGTCCTCAGATTAAGGTGGATGTCATTGCAGAGCCTGTATGTGGAGGAATACATTCTGTCCAAAGGTGTTCCTTAAGGTAGCGCATCACCTCTTTATCTTCCCTCAACTGCAATTGCTAACCAGCAGTTTTTGTCCAAAAGAGATTTTACCATTGTGTACTACTTCTCATATGTAACGTTTTACTGAAGGTTTCCTGGTCAGTGATCTTTCAGTGAACTCAACATTGTGACAGAGAAAGAATTCAGAGTAATACAAAAGTGGATCTGAGAGTCCTCCAAAAAGTTCAGTTTAACTGGCTGTAGCTCATATCTATAGCACTAGTCTCCCATAATGGCCTTTGAGATAGAACAGGGGCAATGGAGAAAAAATAAAATGTAAAACCTTTCCTATATCCTCTGGGAGTGAATTAATATCAAACTCAATTGGGTGCTGCCGCTGGAGTGATGAATTACCCATTGTAAAAGCAAATTTCAACTGTACGAGTGGAAATATTGGTTGAATGAAAAATGACACCGGGCAGCGCTGCTTCTCGTGCTTTTTCCAGAGTGTTACAATAGAAGGTTTTAAGGGCAGAGTTCTCCTGCACCTCATCACACTTCACTGAGATCCTGAATCAGCACTTTGCTCACACTGACTAATGTCCGAGGGCCGGTCCAGAGGAGAGCCGGCCGTTTGAAACAAGGCAGAAGGAGGTCAAGGGAAGTGCTTCAGATGTGAATGAAAAAGTGTGGCAACAAGAAATCATAAATAAAAGTATAAAAAAACAAAATTGAATCCATGCATTGTCGAGTATATATAGAGTAAAACATGTACACATACATCAAGAAGAGTCTCTAGGCCCTGCATTGTGCTCACTTATGGCGTTTTTGTTTGTTTCTCCCATGACATACTTCTACTTCAATTATAGACTTACGGTGTCTTAATGTTTTATTTTTTATTTTTACTTAATTTGGATATATAGTACCTGTTGGTAAATATATATATATATATATATATACCTGTGGTAAATTATATATATATATATATTATAATTATATATAATATATATTTATATATATATATATTATATATATATAGTTATATATATATATATATATATATATATATATATATATATATCAAAGTTTAACATCAGTCAAGTGGCATATTGTGTAGAAACATTTAAAATAAAAGTTGACAATTACAAGAGGTTGACTTCTAAAAAGACTCTGTGATGTCATCAATAAGCAACATTCCATCCAAAATGGAGACATAATTTATACAACACTGACACAATTTTCTGTTTAAACAACCACTTAACAAAATGAAACTATTATAAGGTGGATTTTGGGCCTTGTTTGCAATATGGTTGCTAGGTAACTTGGTTGCTTGTGGAATTACCTTAACATATGTCTGTTCTGCTCCTGCTGCTCATGTACAACCAGGAAGTGCAATTATAAATGTCACCAAAATGTTCAAACTGGGGAAAAATAAGCAAAATGCTAGGTACAATCTTAAACATAATCATGTTAACTACAGTGAATTGTCTAACCTGTCATGTGCATTTGAATTAGGATGCTCTAAGTGAGGAAAAAACTTTGGACCACTAGTTCTGTTTTTCACTTCTTTTTTTTTTGACAGTAGAAAACAGGTACAAATCAAACAATCAATCAAAAATGGATTGTAAATACAATATATATATTTCACAACATCAAATCGTAGTATTTGAAACCAGTGTAATTAGCAGGGCGGCTAAATGTGGGCTAATTAGCATCTGAGCTATCTTAACTTAACTACAGTCCCTCATGCAGAAACACAGCTGCTTTTGACATGTGTGTAATTATGAGTACTTCCCTTTTACCTGCAGCTTTTAACATGAATAATTAAGGCCTTTGAGACAGAAAATGTAAAAGTTAAGTCCTTATCTCCTAGTTGTAGAAAAAAATGATTCAGCTGATGCTTTCCCTTGCTGTAATTATGCCTCATTTGGAAACATGCTTAACGTGTTATTAGAGCCCGCGGCTAATGGTGGTATTTAAAGATGCTACATGGTATGCCCTGCGCCCATGGATTCAGAGGCTTTTTTTTTTAGACAAATAAAAAAAGATGGTGGAAAGTCAGAGAAAGATTTTCAATTGACTTTCTCAGTCTGAAGAGATTGATGATGACGAATCGAGCACATTTTTGACTTTCACCACAGACGACGGAGAGACGGCCAGGAATGGAGAATTAGGGTTTGCTACTTATTATGTATTATAAACAGCATCATTTACATAGAGGGAAAGTTAGAGCTAGTCAAGATTTGTCAATGTAGCCTATAATAAATCAACTGTAACATGGGCTTCTGTTCCTCTGTTGTTATGTGGTGCAACAAGATGATCATTATTAAACAATTTGTCCATAACAGCCGTAATGTCAGACGGAATTAGCGGAAAATTTCAACTAATAGCCAACAGCAGGGGTTCTAACCTTTTCTCCAGAGAGCTGCTTTTACGAAACAGAAATGAAAGTCGATAGTGACAGCTAGCCTTACATGGGAACATAGTTAGACACGTAAAGTATGAATTTACAATAATAATAGGCATTTAATGAATCGAATTGGGATTATTCAGCGTAATATGTATGTATGATTCCTAAATCCTTTGCGGGGAGATACGATAATGACAGAAATGAACATATCGATTTTTTTTTTGTATGGTCTTGATAATGATATTTTCACAATGCAACAGGAATGTGCTACAATGTGCCTGTAAATGTCTAGTTTGAGGTTCAAGTGTCTGAAAAACCTGAATGGACCATACATTTTAAGTTAAAGTATTTTGTATAGTCCAAGTTCAATTATTTAAGAACTTTCCAGTCCGCTAGTTAAAGCATCTGACATAAAAAACTTCAGCAAACAATTACCCAGAAGAGAAAATTCCAACGTAAAAAGAGTACATTATTTACACATTTGGCAGCGTACACTAGGTCAGACCAAGACAAATGAGCTGAGTTGAGTTTCTGATCATTACTGGTGATGTGAAGTCTGGACTCCTTGGATCCACTGACGAGGAACTATGAGGAACTTTCATGTCAGAGTTGAAAGAGTTCTTGTCTGATGTAACTGGGCTTCACTGCACTAATACACATCCACATCGACAGCTGTCAGAACAAGCGGGTGATGCAACCCGGCACAAGAGGCTCTAAATCACTGTTTTGGTATCGGAAAATAATTGGATTTTGGCACTGATTGTCAAACCAGATCATAATACATTTAATAGCAATAGTCAACCAATATTTTGTTGAAAGAAGAAGAGCAATAGGCAAATTGTTAATCATAATTTCAATCACTTTGATTAGTTAATCATTTTATTTGTTTAACGATGTTTTAGACTTGTTTCGGTATATTTCTTTCTATTTCAAGCCAAATTGTTTGCCAATGGGGTAAGATTTTCAAGCTAAATGATCCTGTAATCTGGCAGAAATGTTTTGAAACCAGTGAACAACTCTACTTCACACAAGCAATTAAATATAACCTGGTCAAAACGTCTAAAATTAAAATGGAAAATTCTGAATTTGGGTCATTTTAAGCAAGGATAGATGGATTTATGAAGCCGGAACTTTTAGCTCGAATGTATTAAATGTGAGGTCTGAAATGCTATACATTTTCAACCAAAATACGCTCACACTTTCTTTGGTTAAGAAATCTTTGCTTGTTAGTGCATTCCTAACATCTCATCACTAATAATTAAAGGGCCGATATGCATGCAGTTATTCAAACACACGTCCGTCTTTGACTTGTTTTAACCTTTGGAGTGAGACAAAAGCGTTTCAGACAAAGGTCCACCGGCACTGCAGTAACCGAAGACTCCTCAGTAACTCACACTGCAACAAATAAATGTCTAAAGGTTAAAATGACTTGAATCCACCAAATATATCTAGATTTGAGTATTTTTGGCCATATGTTAGATTTAATAGAATGAAAAAATATAAATAAGACAATAAGTTAAAAATGTATTGAATTAAGTAGTATTTATCTTGATTTGAGTTTATGTGGATTTTCTTAAAACAAGATTTGTGTTGTTATTATTATTATAAGTGCAGTAGCATTTTATTTTTATTTCAAGTTAGAAAATGCTTGTCTTCTTCTTACTTTAAGTCAAACCGTACATGTTTTGTTCTTGTTCCATTGGCAATCTTATTTAAAGCTCAAAACATGATAAATCAACCTCTTATTAACTTATTATCTTATTATAGAGATTTTTTTTTTTTTTAAAAGTGTCTAGATTATTGTCATTCAAAGTAAAGAAAAACTATTTATGAACTTGAAACAAATAAGTGCCATTTTAAAAAGTCATTGGACGTATTTAGTTTATTCTTTGTATAGCAATGTTTTCAAAAGCCAATAGATTTTTTCATTGATCACATCTGTAGAAGATTGTAAAACAAAAAATACGTTTTGACCATTTTTTAAAGTTTTAATTGCAAATTTCCTATCATTTGATAACTACATTTATATTGAAATAAGAAGAAATGCAAATGAGTTTAAAGAAAATTTAAACAAGTCAAATCAAGCAAGGTCCATTGAGTAAATACTGTAAATATAGTGCTTGCGTGCTCATATTAAAGGTGCAATGTGTAACTTTTCTAGTAGGCCACCTGCTTGTCTCCATGTAGGATTGTAGTTGACAAAAAAAAATCTTGGTCGATCGATTAAAAGGGGGGCGTGGCAAAAGCTCTCAAAACTATCCCGTATCTCTGTATCTGACTCAAACTGCACTCAAAACTGCACTTTTTAAAATACTATGTATTTACATGTATAAAGTCAGAGTAAACTCATGAATCATGACTTTTAACTGCCTCTTTACATATAAATACCAAAAAATACCAAATCTTCATCTAACTCACTCCAGACCTTCTCCTTTTTGCTGTCGTCCCATAGAAATCCTTATAATCTAAGTAAAAGGAGAGTCGACTGATACAAATTTTGGTCGACTAAGATGCCATCAACTTTTTATGAACCAACTGAACCTGCTCAATGCAGTGCAACAACAAAAACTAGCACCAACATTCCAGGCAAAGCATTGATCCAAACAATTCCACATATTCTCTTTTTGCAGCAGTCTGAGTGGAGGTAGAGCTTCCTGTCTCCTGTAGCTGTCCTTTATGTGGCCCGTATCACTTGCCCCTTTCATCCCTGTCGACCCTGTCGTCCCTGTCGCCCCTGTCGTCCCTGTTGCTCCTGTTGCCCCTTATGCTGGCTCAAAGGCCCACTCTCTTTCCACCTCGCTTCTTCATCAATCAAGCTCGACTTAAGGCTTTCAGGCCCCCAGATCCCTCGTCTCATCTTCCACTCTCTTTCTTCACACATGCTTATGCCCTTACAATGATTAAGATTCATATTCTGTACCGTAACTTCGGCACATCCTCAAAGGTTTCACACTGGACTTTAAAGAGACGGGATGTTATTTTTAAGAGATTTGTGGGGGGGAAATACCAAACACCAACCCAATTACAAAAAGGACCTACAATATTTATCTCCTGTTCTCTCGAGTACTGTTACTTCAGAAAGTCAAAGTGAAAAAACAGTAAATCTCCCGCATTATATTGGCCCCTGCGCTTTCTGAAATGAATCATCAAACATTACAATGTGCTTCAAACAAAATGCAAGTTCAGACAATTCCTACAAAATGAGTTTTAATCATTAATAATCATCAAAATAAAGCTTTTGTCATGTACAAACACAAAGTTGAAGAGTAACTAAAACATTTACTTAAGTTGCAGTGTAAAATAGATTAGAAAACTGTCTGAACTGAAAATTATGCATAATTTTATTAATAAGTTACTAAAGTTGAACCTGCTTCTTGAAACACGTCTGCAAACTGGTTTAGATTTAAGATTTATTATCTTTATTAATTATCTCTAAATTATTTATCTTGTTTTATTATTCATTATCTCTAACTTATTTATCTTGTTTTAAGAGATGTCCACTAAATAACTGTTAAATGTGTAAGATTCAGCTTATTTAAAGGGAACATATGCATTTTTGAATTGTTATTAGCCTTTAAACATGCTCTTGAGTACCTTTAGTTTGGCATCTCATGTTTTAAAACTAAAAAAGAAAATATTTATAACAAACAAAATTACATTTGGATCTCTGCCTATTTCCAACACTGCAAATGGTGTAATTCCCACTTGCAGTCAGTAGATGGCCCACACATTTCATAGAACACGCTGACGGTTTACTTCCTGTACTCACAGTTGCAATGTTTGTGATTTGACAGCAGTAATGCACAGAACGAGTCTGCCGATGATTTATGGACTTAAAAAACAGCACAGAGGATTCTGGGAGCCACGTCACAGATTGAGAAAACATCACGAATCGAGAAAACGTCACGGACTGAGAAAACCAAATTCAAAAAGGAGTGTTTTTGACGCTCCGAGGGGAGAGGACTTTCTGACCAGGATTCATCAAACTAGCGTGAATGAAGCTAACTGCTACTCCAGGTATGTTTTTGATGGGACAACAATGTTAGAACCTGGATAAAAGCTCAAAAACAAATGTTTTGCATAATATGTATCATTTAAAGGAAATGTTTTTAGTGTATTTTAAGGTTCATGAAAGCAAAGATACATTTTCTTATTTTAAAATTTCTTGAGTCATTTACACAAGCTAAAACAAGTGTATTTTTCTTATTCTGAGGCTTATTTCTGAAGTGTTAAGAAGACACATAAAAAGTATGTCAGTCCGGCCTGAAGAGGAGCACATAGGTGTAATATGGTTTGTAATGTAGCTGTGAGGCCTGTGGGTCTTCTCCCTGTGGCTGGTCCGTTCCATTTGTTCGATCCTCACACTTCTTCTCGAGAGAGTAACTACAGTAATGGGAGCGGTTCTGAGGCAGCCCGCTAGCACCCTGCAGGGCTCCCACCATGTCAGGAACACTTAAACACAGCCAGACAAAACAAGAAAATGGATACATCTGTACAGGAGGCAGTTACGAGGATTTCTGCTGCCCGCAAACCGCTTTAACAACTGCATTTTTCTCCGTCTCGAAAACATATGCTGCACTTTGAGTTTACCTGCGGTTCGAGAGAAAGCCTAAACCAAGGACACTTTCCCGAATAAATACAGTGAGAAAATGTATGATTGTGTAAGTAATATTTGGAACTGCATTTTTGAATCTGAAAGACATGAAACGCGGCGCAATTCTCAAAATAGCAAGTGTGTTTTTCGTGGCTTTATTCATGGTCCGACCTAATCTAACCGAAGCCTTGCTCTTAACGTGTTCAAATGCACTTCTGACAACTCTAAGCGAACTATAATTCACCCGTGGAGCCAAGGAAACACCTGTCATTGGAGAAGAAAAGGCAGAAAATAAATCTATCTGGTTTTAAATGATCGTTTGGGTGTATTGCCAAATATATTTACTTGAAGAGAGAAGAACTAAATAATTTCAAGTGCATATGACTCATGTTTTTCTAATTATTACTTAGTTTGCTGATCAGTCAAGTGGAACTTATCTATGTAATCAAAAAGCAACATTTTCCAAAAAACATTTACTGACGGTTTAAACAATCATTTAACAAAATAAACGTGTTATTAGCTGTCAAATCATAACTACTGAGTAATTGATATGGACTTTTGACCTTTGTTTACAGGACGGTTGCAAAGTAACTTCACCAAAAATAGACAGCAAGTCAAACTTAAATGTAACCATGTTCACTGCATTTTGTGAAATATAGTCAAACTTGTTGTGTAAGTTAGGACCTGTTTCCAGACAAATTTAGGTTGAAATGATAAAACTATGCAAATGGATGTTGAGATAGCTTGAAATAAGAAGCAATGTGGAAAGAACACTCCAGGTTTTTCTTAAGTAATACATCTAGACTTGGAAAACCTACTCATACTATTCTGAAATCCAGAAATCAACTTGTGTCCATCACTGCAATTTGCCTTCAACAGCCACACACCTAAACTTTGACTATCGATCCGTTTATTTCATTCAAAAGCAGCACATTAACATCTCTCTGAAGTCTTTGTTGTCTTTCCTCAGTAAAAGCAGTGAAAACAGCATTGGTCCAGCTCATTGTTCTGCTGCGTGTCTCTGCATAGATGTTGCCTGGTAACTGTTGTTTAGGCAACCTCAGGGTTAAAATTTAATCTGCGCTCTCAAACGTAAATGTGAGGAAATGGCACGAGACAAGCACAGGCTCGGAGTTTGGCAAAGAAAAGAGAAGAGGCGAGGCAGGTGATTGATGACTTTTAAAACTAGAAAAGGAAAATAGAAAAAGTGAAAAGATTTTAATCCAGTTAATGTAGCAGAAATGCAACGGTCCAAGATATTAAGTAAGAGTAAACAAGTATTGAGGCAAAATTACCTTCTTAAATAAGATAATAAGAAAATAAGTTGTATTTATATTGTGTGTACTTCCACTACCTTAAACTAAGCTTGACAATGGAAGAAGCATTATATATATAGTGTTACTTAATATAAGAAAAAGATAAATATGCCGCTACACTTAAATAAGGACTAAACTTACTTGTTCTATAGGCTAATCATATTTTAAGAAAGTCAAACTATACTCAACTCAAGATAATACTACTTAACTTGGGGACACGACTACTACTAAGTGTAATTGTAATCATTCATAATTTGAAGTTAATGTAATTGAAAGGACAAGACTTAAAAGCAGTACAGAAAACCTCCAGATCTCCCTCTGACGTCACAAAATTGGGAAAGTGTTTTCTGAGGGTCAGAGAGGAGAGGATTCATCAAACGCGCATAAATGAAGCTAAATGGAGGATGGATAATGAATAAAAACGTACATTTTGCTTACCATGTGTCCTCTAAAGCCCCGCAAGTCTAACCTTTATCCAGAAAGGAAAAGAAAGCATGTTGTTGTTTTATACATTTTAGGTCAATAAAAACATTAAAATGTGAAATGTTCCTTTGGCTTTAATGTCCCACAGTATCTACATGCAGAATGTTCCGATGTATGGCTTCAACTTTTGATTTTCCACCTCAGGAAAGAATGTAATGCAGTCAATTTCACATATTTCCAAGAAAAGATGACAAAATGAGAAAAACAAAATCATATCAGAAGGGGAGGGGCAAGATACATAAATGATGAAAGAATGTATTGTCGTCAACAAAAGCTTTAATTACCTACTTCATTACAACAATATCGCACACTGCCGCAAACGCCGACGTCCTTGTGCGCCCTGTGTCACTTTTGGAAAGACTTCACATTGTAACTTCATGTTCCAGTCAAACTAATGAAGCCGTTAATGAAGTCACTAATGAGCCGTCGAATAACTCCATCCCTGTTCACCTGCAGCTGCTGTGGTTAGACAATACAACAACATGGTCCCGCACACACACATTAGCAACAGCCATGATTTATTTAACACATCCATTTATGAGGATGAAACAGAGTCGGCTTAAGCTCAACGCCCAAGTGCTCAGAAATAACGAAGCTGTGGGCGGTTGGCCTTTCCTAAATGAACTGTCTTTCATGTGCGTACCTGATCCCGGCCTAGAAAAGTCAGCTCTCCCCATCACAGCCGGATCAATGAGATTCGGGGCTAAATAGGCTCATTAGTGTTTAAAAATGTCAAGAGATCCAAGAGAGGCGCGAGATAGAGGCCGTTATAACAGGGCAAGAGATCAGGGGCGGATTAATGAATGTGTTTACATACGGATGAGGGACAATTCAGTCAAGAGATGTAGATTACTAAAAACTAATGCTAATCCGATTACTTCTATACTTCCTTGTAACGGAGAGTCAAACAGGGTAGAAGCCGGTGGGACACAGGGACATCCAAAGTCATTACAGACCTATATTTGGTCATTGTAAACTACAAAAATGACCAAAATAACTCAATACAAACAGGTCCATTGACTTACAGAAGATAAATCTCTGCTGCTATTCATAGTGGTATTTCACTGTAGCAAGCAATGGATTTTCATTTTTATAATTTTGTTGAAAAAAATTTAAATAGTATGTTTGAATGTGGACTTTTTGACAGACTCTAGACAAGAGGTGCTTTTTTGCGTTCTCTCTGTGTTGTGTTCATTGTCCTGTGTTTTGCGTCTTTAAACTTTGAAAATTAAAAAAAAGCAGATAAAAAGCAAGACAACCTTTGATTGTTGATATAACTAGATTACACAGTTTTATTAAGTGATTAACCATAATTATAATTGAAATTTGATTAATTGCACAACTATACACGGGGGTAGGTAAAAACGTTTTTTTTAAAAACACAGTTCTGAGTAGCTAATGCGGAAGAAAACACATTATAAACTAAAAAAAAGCCCATTTAGCACCATATCTCTTAAAAGAAAAACTATATTAGAAATTGTTATTCATGCATTGGACTGATACAGCGTTTTTTTGGACACTCAAAGATGATTTGCATTGCATTATTCATTCAATCAAGCTGAACTCGCAGAGATGTGACAACTCCCAATCTCTGACCAACACCAATCACTCCCACATCATTCTAACATTTGCATAAAAGGGTGAGATGTCTTGCCCAAGGACACGACAACACGGAGGAGTTTTGAAGGTGAACCCGCAGGTATAAGCCAGTGTCGCCTCTATAATGCCTCCTGATACACATCACTACGTACAGTATGTGAAACCCTTTCCCTCTGTTGTGCTATTTTGTCAATCACAACAGAAATTTCGCTTCCGATTTGTGGCGTGCTTTCTGCTGCAAACTGGAATGGTGTCAGTCCAGGTCATTTATGCTAATGTAGAGGTGTGGACCTGCTAAACATTAGCATAACCTCCTGTTACTGAGTGAAACTGGCTTCTGGTTTCAATAGCACATCCACAGACACATCTAACAGTGTTATCTCCATGTCACAGCAACTTAGAGTTAGGAGTTAAAGGCACAGTTGTGGTTAATGTAGTCCTGCTGCATTACAAATTCACTGTTAGACTAAACTGCTGCAAAAATCTACACTTCAGGTGAGAACGTCAACACATTATGCGATAAATTTGAATGCATGGATCTACTAACACTTGTCACATGTCACTGTGGACTGGGTGATATGGCAAAAAAAGATATATCGCATTGAGCAATCACAATATTTAGCTTGATTATCTTTACATAAATCTGTCTTTCAATCTAAATTCTGTTAATATAAACAAATAGACATTTAATCAGTGACATTTAACATAAAAATGTGTTAAATTTACTCCTTGAAAGTCTGAATTCTGTTCTCAACAACACGTATTTCCCAAAAGGAGATTGGACATTGGACTTCTCGATTAAAAAACCTTGAGCTGATCACTGACGATTAGAAACTATTGATCTCGACTTGATAAAAAATTCGATTACTGCACAGACCTACTTTGAAGAAAAGAACCCAATAAACGGCAAACCTGACACTCAGAGAAAACAGTTGAAATGTTATCCTCAGACACTTACGTTGTTGTATGTCTGTTATTGATCGTAGAGCCCATAGTATTGGACACGCGCCTCACAAATCCACACTTCCTGCTTTACGATGCGTTCATGGCCCTGTGACAAACCTAATTATTTTGAAACACGTCATCTAATCAAGTGCAGCGGCGCGTTCCCTGTCACCCCCAACACACGCACACACCCGCAGGCGTCGTCCACAGCCACGAGGCGTTCAGGATCCAGTGTCCACATTCTGCTGATCACAAGGTTAAACAACAGGACGCCTTGTACATACCCAGGCGTATCTCATTACATGACAGCAACAGAAATACAAGGGCATAAATAATAAGTTGCTGTCGGGATGTTCAGAGGAGTAACTTTGCATCCTCACATTACAATACTTTCACTGGACAGATAATTAGGTACACATGTTCTAATGCCTCAAGATGAAGATATCTGGTCATTTATTAAGACAAGCTTAAGATGCAAAAAAAAAAATACAGGGATTAAGAGCACATTTGAACATAGCGTTTTGCTTGGAACTTCAAGTAGCAGACAATATTTCACCCTTCCAGTGTTTGTGAACAGACCTCTTGAATTCAATGGGAGGGTTAGCGTTAGCCTCCAAACATCACAAAAAATGAAAAACCAGAGCTGGTGATGGGCAGCACGATACCAAATATAAATATATCGATACAGAGAGCTATAGAAAAGTATTGATGCTCGTACAAAAATATCAATACTTCAAATTTGCCCCAAAATGCAGTTTTTAAGACATTTTGTTCACATTTTTATGATACATTATTTATATTTTAGATTGCTTTGTTTTTTCTTTTAAAAAAAAAAATCTTTTCTACACAAAGACAAGATAAATAAAATAAGTAAAAAATAAAGAAAGGGGGCATCCGAAGACAAGGAAATGAAGGCACACAAAGAGTCCCATTTAGTCCATTGTTTTAGTTTTTCTGCACATATATTTACTTTTCATATTAGTTCAAGCAAAGGTTGAACAAAAGTAGTGACGGTCAAATTGTTCATAGTCGAGGAGTTTCAATACATTTTAGTACAAAATCCATTGGTATCGGTATCAAATTGATATTGTGATATTTGTGGTATTACTTGACATTGGACTGCATGAAAAATCAGCGGTATCGCCCCTCGCTACTGACGATCACTCGAGCATGTGAGAAACACCAGAGCCAAAAACATCGCGGAGCACAGTTTGACAATACAAGTTAAGCTTTATTTCACCAAACCAAGCACCACAAATCCAACATCATTTTATAGACTTCATAAAACGGAGCAGGAAGTGAGATATTGACTCTTAACACTTGTTGCCAAGTGTGACGATCATATAAACTACAACCACTTCGCTCAGCGTCTACAAATGCCAAAATCATGTTTTGATTTTGCTGCCTTATTAAACTAAATGGGAAAGAAAGTTTACATCAGTACCAGAACTATTCTAAACACGTCACTCCTGCAAGGTCTATAGCAAATCAAACTATGGAGAATGTAGTATTTTGGGAACCGCTGAATGCCTAACATTTTTCTTTTAAGCCAGTGGTAAAGGTGAATGGATTTGTTTGGAGTTGATGAAAACAACAAACTTTTTTATGACCGAACTGAAGTCATAACATGGAACTTCTCCTTAGATCTGCAGTAGTGTTTGTTTTGACAGCCTTTTGCATAGTTAAACTGGGCACATAATCGGTACGGAAATAGGCGTACTTGTAAAACTTTTAAACTTGTAAACATTTCATTTCAAGTTTCTAAAACTCCTAAAGTCACAAACAAAACCAGCACATTTACTGATAATGTTGATCCAAATCTTCCAAGACTCACAATACTAAGAAAAAAACTACATACTCATTACCAAATCTGACGCCACAGTAATAATGTAGAATGTAATTTTCAACACAAAATGATAGGGATTAAATATGTTGTCTTGGATTGGACCCACTCAAGAAACTGAACTTTCTGAATGATAAAATAAAAGGTAAAATCTGAAGAAAACAGCCAGATAAAAAAGTACATTTGATTTTCATCTAAAACTGTCACGATCATTATTGTTTTGTTCTAACGATTATATTATGCCATCCATCCCTAGTGTCGATGCCTCCACCGTCTAGATTTGATAGTAGTTTTAGCAAAATGTATCTGTTTTTAAATTTTTTTTTTTACCATAAATATAAATCCAGTTCAATAGTATAATAAAGTAGTTGCGCATTACCTGTGTGAAAGTCTGGTCCATGCATGTCCCATGGCACACAGCTGGGCCTCCTCTCAGCCCTCAACAAAAAGGAGAAATCCATTGCGCTTCTATTTCAGTCTCACAACACTAAAAACCTGTTCGTATAGCGCTCTCTGTGTGATGAGATGATCACAGATTACCACAGGAATCAGACCACGCCCCTCACATCACCCTCCATCCCCCACGGGATCAACAACCACGACTAACCCCCCGGGCCGGTCCAGCAGTGGTCTGTCCAGGGCCCTCTCTGCCCCCCTGTCCAGGGAGCAGATGAAGCATTCCTGTTCGGGCCAAAGGGGCTGGTAAAGCGGGGTCTTACAGTGATTGGTATAAGCCGGGACCAAAGACTGCAGCTGTGTTAGAAAGCTAATACTGGAGAATAACACTGGCATATGCACGATCTCGGGCTAATCCCTGGATCTATGAAGAATTACAGTCAGTGCTACTTCTAATGCAGCTGGGGCGAAGTACGGTATGTGTGAACTCACTTTCTGGTTGAAAAAAGTAGAGCTGTAGGACAAGCTCAGGTAGGCCAGAAATGCAAAATAACAAATACAAATCTGTTCTTCATGTTTTAATGCTAGAAAATAAATGTAAAAAATGTAAAAGTTGTGACTTTGACTTTGTTTGAAATGTTGTAATCTTTTGTCAATATTTAGATACATATTTTAAATGGGCAACAGTGCACTAGATAGCTAGATAGTTTGAAAAATATCAACAGACAAAAGTAAAATATCAGAAACTTTTGTGTGAGATGGTAAAGTATGGACTGAGAAATTGTTTAAGATTTTTGTACCATTGCAAGATAGGGCCAAATATCAACAAAAGCCACAAAAGCGCTGTAAGTAAAGTGCATATGGCAAACTAAACAACACGTTTCTCTAAAATGTGGTGAACATTATTAGATTTCATATTTAGCTAAAGTGTTACTTCCTGGTTGGACATGAGCAGCAGATGTGACAGTAGGTAATTCCATAACTGTTACCGAGCAACCATACTATAAACGAGGGCCTAAATCCATATAAATGACACAATAGTTATAATTTGACAAATAATCTGATAGCACCTTTATTTTATTTTTATTTTAAATGTTTTGACAAACCAACTTTACTATGATAAAATATTACGACAGGTTAAGTCCACAAAACAAAGTAAGAATTAGAAAAACATGAAACCTGCATATGCTCTTTAAAAAGGTATATTTATTGCATTTGTTTATGTATGTATTTTAATTCTATTTATTTATATGTATATTATTTTTTTTTAAAGCTGCACAATGTACCCTTTGTGCTGGAAGGTCTGCCATCTGCTCGTCTCCATGGAGATGTTATTGCTGTGTCCAAAACATTTATTTTATTTTGCATTTACTTAATTACAGTTGTTTTTATTTAAAGGACCCGTTACTGTGAGCGGTTCGCCGCTCCACGATCTGACCTGGCCTCAAGTTACGTAGTTAATACAGATAACCAGATTTTAAATGCAGTACTTGACATGACGTTTTTAATCACCAACATGTTGAATAAAACCATATTTTGAAGCAGGCGGCCATAATTACACTGAATACTTGTTGTGTAAAAGTGAAATCCGTGAACAGTGACAGAGCACACCTGCTGCACCTGAGCAGCTGTTCCACATCTGGACTCCTCTGAACATGTCGATGCAGTGAGTGCAAAGGCTCTAAGCACAACCAGAAGGAAACAAACAGCACCATGATCAGCTGCAGATGTTAGTTCAAGTCATTAACCAGGAATTCAATTTTTGTTTATCTGCTTTTTTTGTTGCTTTTTTTTCATCCAATCGCCACATTAAAGATACACCTAAACCTTTGACTTTCAACTAGTGTGCGGAGAATATCGGTGTACATTAAAATTACAATTTGAGTGAACAGATTCCAACATGGATTTGTATGGTTTTAAAAATGTGATGTGACTCTAAAAGGTTTGAACGTTTTTTTACTGCAAGCTTAATCTGGTCAAAAGTGTCACTGTCAGTGTTATTTAATCTGTTACAATATTCTTGTACAAACACGCATTATCAACCTCTTAGCATTTACTTTCCAAATCCAAATGCCAATCATTTATTGAAACTACTCCAGTTGGTAGTTGGCTCCATTCTGCGACAGTGTTATTGAAAAAAAGGGTTTTAACTGGGCTGTGTTGGGTCTGATACTGGAGTTAAGTATCTGGTTTGGTTATTCATACATCGTGAAAAACTGTTGATGTTTTTCGACACTGCTCTAGCATTTTCCATCCAAGATTGTGAAGCATGGCTGTTACATCACTTTTTGCCCTTCTCTCTGAACTCTTTCATGTTTCCTCTTGTCCTGTGGTAGATAAGATCCCAGACGGTAGTGCAATATTCAACTTAGCTTCAGAGGCTTATTAAATCCCCTGTAGTACGCAAATGATTATACAGTGGTCCCTGGTTTATCGCAGGAGTTACGTTCTAAAAATAACTTGCACAAAGCGAAACCGCAAAGTAGTCAGCATTGTTTTTTTTACAATTATTATAAATGTTTTAAGGTTGCAAAACCCCCCACTACACACTTTATACAGTTTTGTCGGGTGCAGATTGTTTCGTCGACATTGTGGGTTAGGGTTAGAGAAAACCTACAAACATACAGCATTTCAGTCACACTGCCAGAAATTCATTTGGCAAGCTGAAGGAAATTCTGTAGCTACTGTACAAGAGAGGAGGAGGCGATGATTAACAATAGTCTACAGTCCACTCTAAGCCAGTCACTTAGCCAATCAGGACACAGAAAACAATGCGCTGTGAAAAAAAAAAAAAGCACTAAAAAAATCAGCGAAACAACGAGGCCACGAAAGGTGAAGCGCGTTATGAAAATAGTACCAACACCAGCATCTGAAGTACTATTGGTAATAACATAGTAGTAGTTAATTCCGTAAAAGGCCGAAAACTTTAGTATTTAGTATCACATGAGCCCATTGAAACATAACATTTGGGGTTTAAGCATTACTTTTTCTTTGTTTTAGGGCACAAACTGGAAAAGATGCTTATGAAGTAGCCTGAAAAAAGTACATTTGTTTTCATGAAAAGATCACGCATGAAGTTGACCTGCAAACGACTTTCGACCACAGAGTAACGTCTACTACATCGTGCCGACATGTTGGCTTCAAATTTACTGCTGAACACAAGGGGATGATGAGGCCATTTGTTTTGTATTTGCCTAAATTGACAGTTCAACTTCATTAGTCGCTCACTCGGCCCTGACTCCTGTACAGTAATGAGACAGACGTCCAAACAAGCCGCCGCGGCCGTTATTGCCGACCCGGCCGCCAAAGCACGTCCAAGTTTCTGTCAGGAGCTCGAGGAACAGGCGGGGGGGTGAAGCGTCTTGGGAGTGAACCAATTAGTGTGCTATGTGCTGCGTGCCACCTGACAGTCTGCTGTGATGGAAGAGCCTCCGCTGCCTCCTTCAAAACAATTAGGAAGTGGAGGTGTATTAGAGACACTCATTACCCGTCGCACACATGACTGCTCAGCTCTTCACTCCACGGACCGCTGGACCTGCTCGTGACGTCTGTCCGCGGGGTTCTGCCGAGCCATTCCACGAAAAGTACCAATGACATGTTCAGGATTTGTGATGTTACAGTAAGTTTGACTTAAAGACGCTGTACCTGATTTTTACGGTTTTGAAATGTGAGCAAAGTTAATTTCATGAAATAAAGTCAGATCTGTTTTGCCCCAGTACAGATATATTGTAAAAAAAAAGCATCTATTCGGGTGAAAATGAGACCACAGTGCTTTCTCTGTCTCTAAATATAAAGTGTTTGATTCTCCGAGGAGCATGAAGTGAGCCGTTAGCATGCTAATGTTTGTTAGCTTTACCCGGGTTTTGAAAAGCTCTTAGAAACTCATTGAGGTGAATATTTAGGATGCTGGGAATGCATTAAGAAAGTAAGTGATGCATGTGGAGCTGTAAAGAGTTTAAAATGAACTAGTTTTGTTTTCACGTTTCAAAACAGTAAAAATCAGGTGCAGCGCTTCCAGACTTTTGAATAAAGAGCTTCAAAAGACAAAATACACCCAAAACACACAATAAACATACTCATGTTTACATGCAGGCCAGGAAAAGTGGCCTAATCCAATTCAAACTGATTTTTTAAAGTGCATATAATCGTGCGACGTACGATTGAGGCGTCTCGATTCTACACTCAAACATCACACATCTGGAGAAGACCATGTGGGCTCGTATTAAAGTGGCACGTAACAACTGTAACAGGAGAAGACTAGGAGAGGCATTCAACTGCACAGGGTAAGAAACAGCCATAATATTAGACATGTGTTTGGACTCACTTATTTAGAATGTCCTAAAATGTACACTGTACAGCAGAGATGACAGACTACAAACCCACCGTGGTCTAGCACGTGTTGTTTGGGTTTAGTCTGCTATGTTATAATGAAAGTAAAAACCTGAGCTTCAATGTGTTAATTTGTGCTGCGGAGAGGTAATAACTGTCTGAAAATCAAGTGTTCAATGTAAAAGTGTTGCTTATCTGTGTATGGTTATATGTATATTATAAATTATAGCTACAACATTGTTTTGCATGTAAACTGGGACAACAAAGATCTGAGTGCAAATATGAACTTAGTTTGGTTGTTTAGCGCAGTTATCTGTGTATTTCAACTTTGTGACCGTGTGCTGCTTGTGGTGGAGTGAATGGCACACGTGCTTTGTGGAGATGTTCGACTTTCTGATCAGAAGAACCACACTACTGGCAGGGCCTCCAAGTTACATAGTGCACATCCAATATTATAACAGTAGATTACTACATATAAACTATAACTCACTAAATCTAAGAGTATCATCTCCAAAATGTATCCATACTCTGAGTTAAAGCTAAGCTAAAGTTGCAATTATTGAACCGTAAATCATTAACTTTTACTTCTTAATTAAATGTAAAATGCACTGAAATGAAATGTAGTTTATATGAGCCACTGCAAACAGGACTAGCCCCTCATGTAATGCTGAGAAAAGCCCACACAGCCATCTCTTATGAAAACAGACCAGACGTCAGAGTCTGGGCAGAACCAACAGTAAAACAAACAGTGAGTCTCAGGGCTGTGTCTACGGCCTTTCTAAACAGTTTACCCCGTGATGGACGGCATATCTGGCAGGCAACAAATTATTCCCATTGCAGCAGACAGACCTCACAACCATAAATGAGCTGCAACTGTGGAGGCTTTGACTCAGCATCATTCGGACTGGAAATCACCAACGACAAGAACTATGAAGTATAATAATATCATAGAAGTAACAGAATAAAGTGGTCCAGGAAAATACAGAATTCACTGAGTAACTGTCTGGAAGTAACATCTGATTTATAATATGAAGTTATTGTGTTTTGAAGGACAAAGCATTACATAATGATCAGAATCTGGTATTTTCACAAAGGAGCGGCGCAGAAAAACACAAATGTTCGAACCATTTAATATTGTCAACATAAATATCACGACTTCGACTTCTAATATCACTTCCTTAATACAATTAGGCTACTAATATCACCACTATGGAGATACAAGTCATGGATTTCAGTTTCCTGTTTACAAGTGATTTTTGAGGACTTTTTGCCTATTCAAAAGTTATATTTTATTTTTAATTGTATTTACTCATTTATTAATAAGGAGTTATTTTACTCATTTATCAATTTAGAATAAATAAAGAAATAACACAGAAAAGCACACTAAAAAGTTTAAATACTTCATCTGAAAAAGTATCTTGTTAATATAATGATTCATTTTTATTCTGTTAGCGGAACGCTCTAATAATTATAATCATAATTTTGTGTTGGCGCTCTTTTGGGAACTTGCCTAACTTTTGATTTATTCATAAAGTGTAGCAGTGTGAGGGCGGTAATCCCTGCTGTGTTCAGGGTCGGCTCGTTAAAAGGTCAAAGTGGGACTAATAAGGCAGCACTGCATTGATTATGACAGGATTAATGGTCATCTGATTCGAACACGGTTGAGCAGCGCTAATGAAGTCCTGATGGAGTTAAGGCAGAGTCTGAGCTACTGTCTTATTCTAACTGCATTACAATGTTCCTCTTTATTAGTACTCATTTGCCCACGGATATTTATGGATAAACAGTGGATGGTGCACTCCAGCGCCACAAAATAACATACAAATCAACACACATTGCACATGGAGCTTTAAAAACATGATAAAAGCCATTTGTGACAGGGCTGAAGTGGGAAAAAATATGATTAAATATGCTAAATTAAACTAAACTGTGATCATGATACTATTGCAATTCATCTTAATTAGTATCTTCTTGGCAATCCCTGAACTTTTTATTTGGGGAACGGCAAACATTTTATGGTTGAAGGCCTTACTGGCAAAGAAATAGGAAGAGACAGGACAGAGACATTCGGCAAACAGTCGTGGCCAGTTGCAGAAGCGGGCAAACAATGAATATTTTGATATTTTCAACCCGCAATGTCAATCCAACAAAACATTGTAAAAACAAATCTTTAAATGTACTAATTGAGGTTTAAGTATCAGGTAAATGTGAAGAAATATCACTATTATTTGGAAGTATTGTTTGTTTTTAGCTCTTTTTAAAGCATTGTTTATCATATTTTCATTACAACACTCACATATTATACATTTTTAGATAATCTGCACATATGTGGCAACAACCGCACACATGCCATGCCTTAAACCACTACACCACCGGCAAATACTGGAGGACACAACACGATGAGTCCGCACCTCACCGTGATTGGTTAAACCCAGCCGTCAATCACTCACCAAACGAAGTGGGTGGGGGAAGTCTGAACAGAAAAGGACCCACTAACGACGTGACGAGCTCGCCAAAAGAAGCGTGTCGTCGCAGGGACCAGATCGCAGTCGTATGTGCGGTGTGTTTCTAGCGCTCCTCTCGGCTCCTCCTTGGGTTTAATTCACTGTCAAACCTTCCCCGGTGTCTCAGGCTCAGGATCCTGTCTGACAGACCACACTGATGCCTGCGTCAGTTCAACAGGACAGGAGTATTTGTGCTTTAGGAACTGACCTCAAAATCAATGCGCTCTCAGCACAAGCAGAGTCTATTATAAGAGCCGCTCCCTGCTCCGCTCCAGGGCCAATGCACCGGGATGCTAAATGACACCCAACGCCTCAGCAGCCACAATGACAAGATACAAAGACAAATGATTCTTTTCATGACTTATTTTGGACAGTATTATTGTACACATTGTTTATATTGTATTGAATTACCAGAAAGAAAGAAAAAATAAACAATGTACATTTCTGCCATTTTAAATAAACGTTTTGAACTTGGAAGTTGTGCACAAAATGTATGATCGAAATGAAAATAAATCACTTTTTGCCTGGATTAAGGTGAAAAAAGGATAAAGATGGGGTACAACATTTTATTCTTGTATTTTTTTTTTTCAAGTAAATTGAGTGTTTTTAACGCAGAGATATATTGTAAAAGCAGCACTTCAAAATCAGATAACTTTAAACGGTCTGCATCTAATAATAAAGTATTTTATTTATCTCAAACCCAAAGTAAGAGCTGTAAGACTGTATGGACCACTGTGAACCTCCTGGGCGAATGAGGGATTACATCGACCATCTGAAAGCAGCGCAAGGATTGACTGAGCTTTGGCTGTCCGACTTAAAAAAGCTGTTCTAAAGCCTTGCACAAAACCAAAAAATTCCTGCATTCGAATAATAGCGATGTGCCAAAGGGAGAAAAGAACAAGTGAGAAAGATTACCTACTTCTTCCTTTCAGAGTTTGGGAATTTGGGTAATACAACATTTCTAAACTCTATTGTACATGTTCCAATAGATTTAATGGTAAAAATAAAAATGAAAATAAAATATTTATCTCTGTGCTTGCTGTGGATAAAAGTGTGAGTAAATGTTGGCAAAGTATCAAATCCCTTTTACTGTCACAGGTTTGCCAAATTTCAAAGTCAAATATTGCATGCAAGAAATGGCGTAGCTTTCCTGTCTGTTTCCTGTTTTTAAGTGGAATATTTGAGCGTTTGGAGACACATTCTTCGACTAAAACGGCTTTATTCTCGATGGTCCATTAGCGGAGTCAGTGGGAAACCCCTAAACATGAAGCGCTCCACAGAAAACCACACTGCCCTTGTACGGCGGCCATGTTGAATGAGTTTCATTATTCTCAGGCCAATGGAAGATTCCAGTGTTCGGTCCAGCCTGAGGGGAATGAGCCAGAGCTTAAATATGGAGACACTTATAAAGACAGAGACCGTAACGTTATGTAACAGCAGGATGGGCACCACTGTTACATGTCATATTCATTTTAGAAGACAGTTTAATATATTGTGGAGTATAAGTTTCATGGTGAGACGTACTTTTTTGTTATTGATTATAGTTTATACATACAGAGTTTATATAATATAGTATAATATAGTTTGCTATTATTATAGTTTGATAAGCTTGTTGTCATGTCAGGTGGTGTAGTGGTTTAAAGCGTTGGACATAAGAGGTTGTTGCGACCGAATGTCTCGCTCTATCTTCTCGGTTCAAATAAAGCCTTTGGGCCAGAAAAAAAGGGACATAAAAGGAAAGAACCCTGGTTCTTCTTCTTTTGTATTTGTCAATGTTAAATGTTTTTGTATGTGATTACTGTTTTATTTCAATAAGAAATAGGACAAAAATAAATGTTTCTATAGTAACTTAAGGAAGTTTTGAGCTGTACTTCCCCGTTTGAGGGGTCCAAAGGGGGCCATGAGAGGTACTAGCTTCCGGGGGTGCTGGCTCAAGACCCAAAGATCATATTTCTAGTGTATAATGCTTCCTACCATTATTCAAATCCAAAGCATTACATGAAGAAATGTGACATTAATGCAAAAAATGTGGTTATAAACCAGAAGTTGTATCTTGTTAACTTTAGGTTAGCCATGCCTCACAGCACCACAAACATGGAATTACTAAATATCTTTCTGAGTCACGAAGATCGGCCTTATAAAGATGAAGAATAATTCAGGTATGATTTAGATGTCATTTACTAAGAAAATATTGATATATAATATTAGTTATGTTTTGGTGACGTCATGACGTCAGCTGCTCACATAGCAGAAGCCTGCGAGCCAGGCCCTTGCCATGGAAACGCAATTCACCATTAACAGAAGCGGTCAGAGACGCTCCGCAGTGAACCAGTCTGGGGGACCAGGGCCAGTGGAAACCAAGGCGTCTGCCTAACTCTCCACACTGCTGTCCTGGGGTGGATAGATGGAAGCAAAGCTGCCAATCTGCGACATTTACCACTGATATTGATAAAAAACACTCAGACGTACATCTACTGTAATGGCCAGGGTTCTCATTTATAAATCACGCGTACGTACAAAAGTGTTAGGTACATGGTGTTTCACGGTACATTTGTGAAACATAAAAAGCCAACTCGATGTGGAAATGAGCCGTCTGGACCAAAAACACGGCGCTGAGCTTCCAGAGACGAGGCAGAAGGAGATTTGTGTTCAGGAAAGACGAGAAGTGAGCACTGTCTGAGAAGTTTGAGAAAGTTAATGTTTTTACTGTCCCTTTTTAAATTTTTTAATACGAAATGAGACCCCAGAGCTGGGTACTAACATTTGGAGTGGTAAACACTAATAAGCCACTGGCATGCTGTTAAAATATCCCCAATTTAATTAATGGCCAACTGAATCCAGCCGAACATGTTAACTACTCTGCCATTGAGCACCCTGATAATAAATGTAAGTTTGCTGTATGCATTTCATCACACCAATGCAATAAGAAAACAACACGCTTATTATGGACAAGGTGAATAAGTTGCCTGCAGTGGGGGCCTGGGAGATTAATTTGTCTTATTGCGCGGCATGAAAACTGAACTGATGTTGATCCCAATGACGAGTGTAACTCCGAGGAGCCTGCTGGGAATATTAACACGGCTGTTTCTGTCGGCTCTATTAGTCAGAACGGCAGCCTTTTACAGAGCGCTTTACTGAACTCAGCGCTGATTGTGAATTATGCAAATTGTGTTGGAAATGTGGTAAACAATCATGGATATAAGGTCTGCGTATAATAGTCAGTGAGGCAATTCAATTTATTTTAGCAAAGAACCTATTAGCAGGTGGATTTTAGAGAGAAATTTATGTAATACTTTGTATATATAAAAGGTTTAATTATTCATACATTCAATTTAACCACTGTTTAACTTTTAAAACTCCATTGTAATCAAGAGCCTACTTTTTATTTCAATTTTTTGCACACCTGAGCTCACTATATTTTGCTGACTCTTCTGGTTTGTGATTGTGTGTTTATGCAATACAAAAAAGTAAGGGTTGGATTTAGCTTTTTAAAATGATTATAATTATAATTATAATTATTATTATTATTATTATTATTATTATGATTAATAATGTATATTTTTAAGACAATAGATATGACCTCCATCATCAAAAGTAAAGGAGGTTAGTATATAAAATAGAATTAATAAAAAAATTAAAATTAAAACCATCCATTTTCATCCATTTTAATATACTTTACCATTGTGAGATAGAGCCCAGTTATTTTGATCGTTATTGACCTTTAAACATGGTCTTGAGAACCTTCACTTTGGCATTTCATGTTTTAGATGTTAAAATAATATGTATTGAAAACCACACATTACTTTCTATCTGTCAGATGCTCCCCTATCAGGATTTGGTGTTAGCACTCCATCTACTGGCAGAAGAGGAAATTTCCACGAGTCAATAAAAGATCGTTTGCCACAGCACGCTAATAAAAACAAAAATGTCCAAAAAGAGTCAGTCAGTGATTAGTGGAGATCTCCAGATGTTTACATATGACGTTGAAATTCTGGGAAATTTGGTTTCTGAGTTTCAGCAGGAGACGACCTCATGAACAGGATTAATGAAACAAACATGAACGAAACAAAATACAACTCCATGTATTTCAAAAAAGTTTAATTTGCATAATATGTGTCTTTTCAATCTCAGCAGCAGAAAACCTTAATGTTGTTTCCTTGAATTCTTGCTCTGTCTGCATGTGGTCTGGGATCGATTTAAGTAGACCCTTATTACACATAATAAACATCGCAGAAACACACACACACTTGGATGATTGCACAGCAGAGTCAACACAGAACACAGTAATTTGGGACTGATAAATATTTGTGTAGAAGAGTCTCAACGAGAGAAACACAGGGGGACGCTTTTAGCCATAATGAACGCTGACTGCAGACCAAAACTATTGATGGATGATGTGTATAAGCTCCACAGCCGGTTCTTTCTGTTAGTCAGGTGCAATATTTTGTTTGACAGCAACACAAAGGCCTTTATTTCCTGAACAAGTCTTGATCAGGAAAATCATACAAAACTGTGGCATGGAGATTGACTTAAATAAAACCCATCAAAAGTAGACTCACGTGCTGACTGAGGCAGAAACAGTTTACAACTTGAACCACCGGTACACAAGAGAAGTTACACATGCAGAAGTTCAAAAACGATCTTTAAACGCTGGTAAAAAAAACAAAAAACATTGACATAAAAATAAAAGCAAGTAATATCAAAGGTTATTACTGTAAAGCGACTAAATGTAGCTGTACTGTACAACTAATGAAAAGTTTAGCCTTTGTTCCGTTTAGTTGTTCCGTTTAAACTTGGATTAACCTGGTTTGAACTTTGAAAATGTGTAATTCAGGAATTCATTGATGGTTTGGACGTGCATTAAGAGAAGGTTCTGGTGGGAAAATGTTTTTTTTTTTTTTAGAATCACTGCTCCAACTTATTAATAATAAATAAATACACTACGGTTGCCATTAGACTGTTCCTTCCCACCACCACAACTATCTGCACCTCAATAACCACTGAATTCTAAAGGAAAAAATATATGTAGTCACAGTGTGTCTGAGTTTAACAGAATAAAGTATTAAATTACCACTTAATGCATTTTACGACTAACCAGATGGAACAGTCTTTTCAGAGAGTCCATATCTGAATGCAAAATCTCCAAAACCACATCCTCCTATGAGAGTAAATCCAAACAGAGCATAAATTGAGTGGGGTGATTTTGGAAAACGGCCGGTGCGGCGCTCTCTGAGGAATGAGAAGGTAAACAGAGTGAGGTGTGAGCCATCTGTCTGCAGAGAGGAGCTTTGCACAGTCCAGCTGCTGCAGGCAACAAGTCCGTCCCGCACGGAAGCACAATGCCTCAATGTGGCCGCTTCAAACACACATTTACTTTCAACAAAATCAAGTTCTTTCAAAAACGAGAACGGGAAAACTAAGCTGTGATCTTCCTTTTCAAATATAAAGTGATAAAGAAGTTAAAACAATACATACAAGTTAAATTAACATGCATTTCCGAAGGGAAGAAAACAATTGTGTCTGTTTTTTGTTTTTCATATTCCAAAAATATTGGAGATTTGTCCACACTTAACCTATTCATTTTAGTTTCTTGTACATAATAGTATAGTTTTTCTAAGTTTGTTTTTGTGAGGCAGCACCTTTCACCCCTCTGTCCTCTCTGGGAATGTTTCCAAAAGTTTCTTCTATTTTTAATGACTTTTCCGCACCTCGCTGGAGGTCTGTGGACACAGGATACTGTGTGAGATTTGGCTCTACAAATAACAATGACTTGGCTTAAAACACAATGCAGTGTCGGCTCAAATTACTCTTAAATTCAATATGTCGAGATGTCATATGAAACAGCCTTTGTAATTTATGATTGATGTAAAACTGTAAAACAATAACGTGCTATTAAAACATAAACACACCTTACATAACACACATATTGATAATAATACATTAGCTTTTAATAGATACTTATAATCGCTTTTAATTCACTCTCCATTGACTGGTGGTTTATCTTCACCATCAGCCCTTCTGAGCACGACAACACTTTCACTCACATTCATACACAGATGCACTAGAGCTGGGTTCAAAGCACAGACTTTTAGGTTGGAGTACAAACGCTCATCCTTTATGAACAAACATTTGTGAAAGAAACAAAAAAACTTCAGGTATTTCTCAAGAGGGAACTACATAATAGTGTTGACATGATACTATACAAAGGAAAAGGACACAATGATAATAAAGTGATTTCTTTTTTACAATAGAATATACATTTGCAACACAACATAATTGTAATTTTCATATAATTTTACTATTTCAACGATTGAATACTTAGTTGTAAATGGTTCAGTCCTAATTTTTCATCCCTCTGAAAACAATGGACTCTAGTTGTGATCGAGACCCTTATAAAACTATTCACAAAACGTCCAACTCTCATTTTAAAGTACTTATTCAAATGAATTTCTATAGTTTCAACACTAGTTTAAGTATCATTTAAGGGTTTTTTGACCAGCCTACAACATAATATGGTAAAAGTATCGAAAAGCTGGCAAAGTATTAAATGAGAAAGTAAAATGATGTTGATCGTGTCGTGTAATGCTTCTTTCTTCCTTTTATACATCTGCTTTGCTCCTCACTGAAAACAGCCACTATTTACCATTTTGCCTGTTGTTTGTCTCATTAAAGTGCACAGTTTTGCTCCGTCTCTCCCTCCATTAATCTCAGTGCAGCCCGTGAGAAGCTCGCAAATGGCTCTGCTCATGCTCCTCTCTGCTGGAATGTCACGCTTTGCATCCTCCAGAAAACGCGGGGGGTTTGCGCGGCGCTTCTTCAAAACTCATTTTCCTCACAAGCCTAGTCCATTCTCTTCTGGGAACGCATTCACTCTCGCCGCCAAGGCAACAATATGTACCGCGGCAATAAAAAATCTCTGTTGGTGAGGCAATGAAGCATTTTAATAGGATGAGCCGAGGCCAGGCAGGCATGGGCTGTCAGAGCGGTGCCGTCTCTCTCCGAGTGGTGGAAGAGTGTTTTGAAGTCCGGACTCACCAGGGATTTGGATGATTTAAGGTGAAAATGCAGGGTTACATCCGCGGAGGGGAAGCAACAGGGGACAAAAAGCCAGCTGGGTTTGCAAAGTGGTATTGTTATGTACAGAGAATGGAGAGACGCAGAAAAGTCAATCCATGGCAGAGGCTTTCACGGCGGGAGAATGGATCTAAAGGCTGAGGCGGCACGCAGGGCAAGGGTGAGCCGTCAAAACATACATGGGTTTGATCTTTCCAAATGTACTCACAGACAAATCAT
The DNA here is from genome assembly GCA_015082035.1 of Chaenogobius annularis. Taxonomy (NCBI): domain Eukaryota; kingdom Metazoa; phylum Chordata; class Actinopteri; order Gobiiformes; family Gobiidae; genus Chaenogobius; species Chaenogobius annularis. Next base: position 1,604,540 of record BJKM01000013.1, on the reverse strand, counting down.
TCACTCAACACAACTACAGTGTAGGCCTGCAACTTTAGTCACCATTATTCTCGCGGTCCACTAGTCAGCGGTTCATTTTTCGATTAGTCAAACTATTCAAGCTGTAACAAGTCAATCGCAGCTAATCGATTATCGAGGCAACTGTCGACTAATTTTAGTAATCGACTAATCATTAACTGGTCCATGCATAGGTTCCAAAACATGCTACGAGCTGAGGAAAGAATTTTTATGACTCAAATTGAGAAGCAATTGAACAAAAATGATGTGTACGTTTTGTGTATTTGCCGAAAACACTTTAGTCCAAAAATGTGCTGCGCCAGGACCCTCAAACGGCTTCACGTCAGCTTCACCTGGGTCAAATGTACTAAAAAGCTTTTTATCGTGTGACTTTTATGTTCCAAACAACTAATCAATTAATCTAAAAAATAATTGCTAGACAAATCGATTAGAGTAATGATGATTATTTGCAGCCCTACAAAAGAGTCATTCTATTGAACATTGAGATTGAAAAAATACTTAATCAACCATATAGTCCAGTTAATGATTACGATTATTTTTTATAGTTGACTAGGCACAATTAGTCGATTAATTGTTGCAGCCCTACAAGAGACGGAGCTGTTTCAAGAGCCACTACAACCTAAATCCTAATGTGAAGTCTGCAAGTTACTTTAAAATAACAATGCTCACTGTAGTGTACTATCTTAGTGATTGTTTGTTGTTGTTTTTATAGCTGTATTTTGGGCTATTGTACCTGTGAACCTGCTGTCACTTGCCCCTAATCAGGGACGACAGATGAAAAGTAGCTGCAGCTATCTCTGGTCTGGCAATACATTTATTGCACAATTTCCCTTTCAAATAAAAAATTTAATTATTAAAAATGAATTTACTCAAGAAAGAGTGAAAAAGTATTTGGGAATTTTTTTATTACACAGGTAATTAGATGAGAAACTGAAAGTAACATGGGATTTAAAATTGGAAGTAAAGGACGAAACAGTAAATAAAGTACCAAATCTGGTATTTCAAAAGATAAACCACAAAGAGGAGATAATCAAATCTGAATCAGTGAAAGAAATGGAAGAAATGTTCAATTAAGTTAAACATGAAGCTTTGCTACTGGACTGACTGAAGAGAAGCTCTTAAAATATACTGAGTCTGGAAAATACTCTGAGAAGTAGAATCTGATCAAAACGATACTCATTTCAAGTAGTAAATTGATTGTCAGATACCTTCACCAGTGAAGTCACTGACTGTGTAGACTGCAGTTTCAAACCAGGTTTGGGGCTTTCTGAGTTGTTTTCAATATGTCTCTAACAATATGAACTGACAATTCGTTCAGCTTGAGGCTTTTGGCGTAAGAATGTGATATTCATTTACACATAAGAAGCTTTGCAAATGTATTCAGATCTTGCTGTTGCATCTTAAATGATAAACAGCCCAACAGTGCATTTCATTTTGACACTAAATAAATTCTCACCTTTTCCATTTATACCTTATATTATATAAACTTAAAGGTGGGCTATAACTTTTCTTGCTCGTCTCATCATCATTCTTACTGTGAGCAGGTTTTCCTTTCCACAGATCTGACCTGTAACTAGTGGCATCACAACCTACTTTTCTCCATGAAGACAGAAATATAAAAATTAATAATATGATTTGGGTCAACACAAAATAAAAAATAATAATATCTTTACAGTATGTAGGGTCAACATTTATTTTTTAGGTTCATATGCTTTATTGTACAGGACAGTGTAAGCACAATGGGGAGAGGAGAAGAGCAGGGAGGACTTTCAGCAAATTACCAGAGCTGGAAATCGTTCTCGCTCTTTTTTTTGTAAGTAAACACTATCTTTGGCTCACAACATCCTGTGCCTTCGAAATCCTCGCTGGACACCTGCCTGTTTGGACTGATGGAGCTTACCCACAGATTTTATCCAGATGCAACAATTTCAGAAAAAATAAATAAATCATGCTGTAAATCTATAAAGCACAGCGCCGGAAACCATTTTTCACTGTGTCTATAACATGTAATTTCTGCTGCAACATCTGGCACTGATAAATACTGGATCCATCCATTGACATACAGTCCGCTTCCTCTGTTTCAGCGAGAGGCCCGAGCTGGGGTCCGAGCTCATAACACAAACATCTCCACTTGTCATTTGGGCTTTCTCTCCCAAGTCTTTCTTATTACGAACTCTTAACCCGAGTCATGACCTGGACACAGGAAATCCACTCTGCTCCGTCTGAAATCATGTCAGAAGCCGCTGGGAATGAAGCGGTTAAAGTAGCTCTCTCACCACGACCAGTGTAATTAACATGGCAGGACAAATCAGCGAGATAGTGGGACGAAACATTTCCCAGCAGCAGTAGAGACGACAAAAAATCAAAAGGTCAGCGGAACGTTCAAAGTGATTAAAATTTCCTCTTTTCAATTTGTACTTTGAAGTTTCATTGTGATAAAGCTACACTGGACATTTTCAGCGAATGGTAATGACTACATCTTTCAAATGTTGGCTGCTTTTTCCTGGCTCTTGTTCAGCTTTGCTTCACCGCCGGTTTAAATGACAACAAACATTAGGCTATACATTTACGTAAAATAGGCCAGATGATGAAACCAAAGCCTATAAATGGAGTTCTTTGTCCTTATTTACATGCACAAGGGAGAATAATACATTGTGCATATAGCTACAGTCGTCCTCGGAGTTCAGCTCTGCCAACTTGTACATTTTCACTGGAACACACTGCCAACTCGGAGTTCCGACTCGGAAACTCTGAGAACATTTCAGAGCCAGAGTTAGAAAATCGAACACGGCTGCGCCCAGCGTTTAGTGAAAGATAAACACCCGACAGCTTCATTAGTGACTGTATTTGTGTTATTTTACCTTTAGTTGCTCTCTACTGTTGCTCTGCTGTGTGTGAACCTGCTCCTGCTCTTCTTCTGAGCAGTTACAATGCACGGTTATGCTAATGTTGCTAAAGTCCACATGGCGCTAATATAAACAAAAGCAAATATTCACTCTCAAACATTGTTTAATAAACTGGAAATGTAATAACTATGTAACTAGGTCAATACATTAATTTGAATGGATCTGCATTGTGGCCGATTTGAGCACTTTCCTAATTTTTATAACTTGATATAATAATAATATACTGGTAATTGCTTTTTCTGACTTGACAACTGAAAAACAGAAACACAGAGAAAACGTCACTCCGAGACCTCGAATGACAACTAGAACGCAGCCATGTTAATTTTTAAAAAAGTTCACTTTAAGCTGTTTGCAGCGGTACAAAGTTATTCTTGCTTTCCTAACGCACTCCTAGCATCGTACTTATTCACCAAGTTTAGAAGCCAGAGCGTAGTTTGCTGTAAAGCTAACAATAACTAGCATGCTAACAGCGCACTTCCTGGTTCTCAAACAATAAAAAACTGAACAGATACAGAGTCTCATTTTGACCCCAAGAATTGCTTTTCATAATATATCTCCACTGCGGCAAAACAAATGTTACTCGAACATAGACATAAATTGGGTACAGCCACTTTAAATATATAGTATGCTAACAAATGGAATATAAGCTAACTTTTAGACGGCACAAAACTAGCAAACATTGGACACCACAATAACCATGGAGTCCTTATCATCTGAGATTGCGAAAGGAGGGACATCCACTGTACAAATCTGTCTACTTGTTATTCCAAATGTGGCAACCCCTCAAAAATCAGCAAAAGAAAAGTAGCTATTCAAAAAAATCTATTTATATATTACAGTGTTTGTGTTGGCCGTCATTCCTTTCCCTACTTTTAACTTGACTGAGGGGTAGTTTGCATTGAGCCTTTGTACACCTGCCAGCCAAAGCATTCAGAGCAGCTGTCGCCATGGAAACGAGTGACCTGTTAATCGACCTGACACTCCAAGGTCAAAGGTCATATGTCAGCTGTGAGCCGCGACACATAACTGTAACAAACCCTTTTCCTGGTCAGCCATAAACTCAAACAGACTGCATGGCGACTAATGGGACTTTACTTTTCTGGTTATGTATGTTTTGTTGGTGGAATAATTCTGTGATTTATTAAAACATTTTTGCAATCAAATGAAAAAAAAGAAGGAAAAAATTAACTAGAGCCAAAACAAGCAAATCCAGATCCATCATATATTTTCAGTGACAAACTTTCAACAGATCTGCATGCAAATAAATCATTTATAACAACAAAATGAGCTACAATTAAGCAAATGACCAAGGTAAAACATTTTTGCTTTCCTCTTACAAAGGATGGCAAAAAAAAAAAACTAAACTAAATTTTTTAAGACTGCGTATCTGTAGATTAAAAAAATATATACAAAAATTGTGTGGTCACAACATTTCTGCAAGTATTTGTCCAGTAAAACTTAAAAATCAAGATTTTACTATTAAACGAATGGGTTGTTGGCAAACTCCAACTCCGTTTTTAATCTGTGAAATAGTTGGAATTGCCTTTTTAGAATCAATACATTTTAAGAAACTTTAAATTTTACGTCCTCAGAAAGGTCATAATATGTTTTCTTTTAAGTTGATTTGCTCTTTCTAACTATCTGGGCTGCTGTGCGTGTTCTTGTTCCATGAAAAGAAATTACCCAAATCCTAGTCGTCTTAAACCGTTGAATAATGAATACAGTTCGGTGCAAAGCGCGTTCAGAGATCTCCAAACTAAAACGGCGTTGATTAAGTGTTCCCGGAGGCGATAATCCTCATGTTTGGTAGATGAGCAGAGAGTGAGTCCAATGCTTTAACACTGCAGCTCAGTAATTGTAGGGAAGACTCTCCTTTTCTCCATCTGGCCTGAGTTTGAGGCCCACGGTCTCTCATTACATTATCGTTCACAAGAGCCAAACGAACGCCGAAATCCCGCCCACCACAAACTCTCCCCATAAGTCTCCAAGGACCACCCGCCTTTCCCTTCACTGCACAATCACAACTGAAAAGCAACCAGATACGTTTGGTCAACTTGGATAAATATTTGGGAAAAAATGTTGTCTTTATATTTTGTGTGCCTGAATGAGTGATTACTGACGCCACAGCAACAACAAACCAGGTTTTAATCAAGGTTTGGTACACCATATTAGAAGATAAATCAAAAGTCCAGCGTACAGTAAGTTCAGTTCAGGTTCAAGTAACTTTATTGATACCCAGCGGTAGAACTGGTTTGCAGTTGGATTTGGCTTCCATACACCACACACACAATCAAATTTAAAAATCAGACATGAGGACAGACATTACAAACAATTAGATAGAACCCTACTGCTGATACAAAAAGAATAAATAATGTATAAAACGATTCCACAACTAAAGCTTAACACTCAGCATAAAAAGCATCACGCAGATGAACAATTAAGTGCACGTTACATCTTATCAGACAAACAAAAACAGTCAAAGCAGTTTTTAAAGTGCTTTGATTTTACATTTCAGCACCAGGAATCTTTGCCCCGAGGGAAGAAGCTGAAAATCATGGGTGCGACCCATCATCTACAATGGCCTGGAGTACAGCGACTCGGCTGGGGGTCTCCGATCACTTTACCGGACCAATTTTCAATTTGGGAAAGTTGTTTTTGTTTGTAGATAGAAAGACGGACATACCATGAAACTAAAATAAATGATGAAATGGATTCAATAAAAGCTCAATTAAAAAGATTCATCATGGTCTTATCAATGTTAAAAAAAAACAGAACAATCTCGTGGCCCTTCTTTACCACAGTTTTTTAACTTTATTTGTATTGCGCGTTTCACAGCCATATAATCACAAAGGGCTTCGCAAAGTAATACAAGACACTTCAGTATCAACATACAACCAAAATACAGTTGAGGCTAGAATGTACAGCATCTGATAAGCAAGGTAATTGTTATGGCGAAATGACTAACCTAAACATGTGGACTGAGCGTCTCATACAGTCGTCCTGAAGAGGTGAGACGGGCCTTTGCTCTGACATGTTCAAAACTAGGCTAAAACAGTTCGGTTTAACTGTGCATATGACTGCAGGGATTGTATCTGCGCACTTATAATGATTATTTATATCTGTTTGTATTGTGATTTGAATGCACCTTTTCCTGCTTTGTAGGGCACTTTGAAATAATGTGTGTACGAATTGCGTTCTAGAAATAAACTTGCCTTAACTAGTAGTAGTAGTAGTTGTTGTTATTGTATCAGCAGTAGTAGTGTTGAGTAGTGTATGATTTGTAGTTACAGTAGTATTAGCTGTTATAGTTCACATTTTTACAGTATCTGAGTATTTAAATGCTCTCTGTCTTCACTCTCTTTCCCCCCGGTTTCCCCCTGAATACCTCAGTCTCGTCGTCATGATGGTTCTGCGTCCCGCCCTGAGTCTGTGGTCTGAGAGGAACCATGTCCAAACAAAAGCACAGGGTCTATGAGCCGCCCTCCCTCCGCTCTCAGACGCTCTGTCCTGTTCCTCAATGCACTTCCTCTGTCACAGGACGACAGCTTGAAAAATAGATTAAACATTTTCGGAGCGAAGAGTGGAAATGCCCACGATAACACTGATTTTCACAGACACACATCAGGCTGCAGAATTCATTTGCAGTATATTGGTGAGTAACTGATCGGTTACAATATGGACCAAAGTTATAACGATTTTTTTGCAAGTCAGCAGTCAAGTCCACTTAAAACCCCTTAAAAGTCCAACGTCCCAGTTTTTCTTTAGTTATTCCATTTTGTCCTTGTGCTTGATATGCTGTACATACAAATCAAGCTGTAACCCTCTTATTTCCAGTCAGATCAATTATTCTGGGAAGCGTCAGGGTCAGTTTGTACTTCAAACCATCAAGTAAAAAATTACCCTAATATAAAATGAAAAATGAATAGGACTTTTATATGGAGTTCGCCTGGACTTTTTTGCTTTATTACAAGTCCTTAAAACTCATTTTTAGTGAATTCAGCTTTTAAAAGAGAATTGTCAAAACCCAAAATGCTGAAACTAGTGTCGATCAGGCCTCACCTCCAAACACCAGCTCATTCATATATTTAACAAAGAAAATCTAGGCGAGATTTAAAATCTGATTTCCTCTGTGCAGAGCTTGTTTCTACTTATAATTAGAGTAAAACAGACTTCAGAGTCCAAAACTACAGCTTCACAAAGGCTCCAGCCAATTGTCTGTGCTCCAGAGGGTTCAGGAACAGCTTCAGTTTGAAATCGGGATCATTTTTTCAGGCGTTTTTTGAAAAATAGGCCCTAAGCATAAGGGGTTTAAACAAGAAAAAAAGAAAAGAAACATTAACTTCAAAATCAATGTTTTGTCATCTTTTCTCATGTAATTCTTGTGCGTCGCTCCGTATTAAAATGTCTACTTCTAAATGCTCTTTTATATTATATTGAATTTACACTACATCTTAATCATTGTGTACATATTTATACATACGCATTGATTTAAAGTCATTGTTTAATTTGTCTACTTTTTGCCAACTAGATCCCTCTCTGCAGGCGCCATAACAAAACCAGAATCTGTGTTGTTCACTTTTAGATGCTTCTGTTGTTGTATTTGATGAAACGGCAGTTCTTAATAAAAACGAATTCAAAAGACAAACATGTCAGTGGCCTTTGTTGTGATTCCACGGAGCAGTTGGAGTGGGCTTGCAGACAGTGAGTGTTTGCACAGATTTATGGATTTGTATTGGCAGGGCCCCAGGACGGTTCCTCCTCAGCGTCAGTGACGATACAGAGCTGCGCCTCACTGTAAATCATGCGTCACAGAAGAACGGATCTCCAGCATTGATTTTGAAGGACAGACTGTGTTCAGAAGCATCCCCTGAGCGAGGATGGATCACACTGTGGATCTGTATTTCCCACACACAGAACGGAGAGTTATGAATGGCAGGGATTGGTTATGTTGAGGTAGATTTATGACACAGTGACACTGGTGTGATGGTGAAAGGGACAGGCCGATGATGAAGGCCTGAGATCACTGCAGGGGTCAATAAATGAAATTTATTGTATAGATTTCACCGAGAAGATACCATTGATGAAAGACAACACAAAAAAATTCACAATCATTATTTTACCACAATATGACATCTAAGTTTGGTGATCAAAGATGTGCAATTCTGTCTAAAAGATAAAATACTCCTTTATCCATGTAATATATTACCAGTGTTGAGAAAATGTATATAGTCATAGAGAATGCTGAATACTAGGAACAGAACACGTTACAAAATACTTAGAATACTTTTATTTATTAGTTTAGTGATGGAAAAATTGCACCACAAGAGCAATTTTTTTTCCTAATTACGAAGTGAAAATAGCATAATGAAGTACTGCAAAGTATCCTTTGACTATAGGAAAGAGTAACTGCATTCTGAAAACCATAATACAGTTACTCAGAACTAGTATTCTGAATAAATATTATTTTTGCTGGATGTATACAGTTTCTTCCCAACATTGTGGATTATTCATGTCATGTAAATAAAAGTCCACAACAACATTAATTAAAGCAACTAAACCAGGACAGTTTTGGGCAATTGAAAGCACAATCCTTTTACCATTTTAACAGGCTTATTATTTATGAATAGTACCAAAGCAGAAAATCTATATCTGATGATTTTATTGTCAAAGTCCTTTTCCCATCTCTTTTTCACAAAACTTTTCAAGCATTATTGGATGAGTCCTCCCAGACTGGCTGAGCCTAAGAACAATTTCCCACATCTCCAGTGAAATATGTATGTATTTCACGATGAGACAGTGTCCAGAAGCTTGGGCCATTTATTTTTTTTAAATGACAGAAGGTTAATTGAAATTCTGTTGTTTTCTTGTTGCTGCGGTGTTATAATATAACTCAGCTTTTCTATTCTTAGGAAGGATTTTTCCCAAATTGTCTTTCTGTGTTGGCTTTTTCCATTGTATATTTTGTCCAAAGCCGCAAAGCCCTGGCAGTGGAAACTGTGTAGCTGCTACATTCTTGGGACAGAGGATAGTTAAGGCTGCGTTACACTGACAATCCCATGCAACCAGATTCACTGTTTTGATCAAAGATCATACAGGGAATTCTAGTTCTCACAAGTAATGCCACATCAACTATTACTACAGTAGAAGTGGGATTCCTCAAAACATTTATATTACTGCAGCTGTCATTTGGAAATATGCAAAACTAGAATTTCCAGAACATCGTTGGTTAAAAATAAAAATACTTGCAGTGTAATCTTCTGCATTACTGCATTACCGCTCGGAGAAGGTTGGAATGCTCTGCAGTAACGTGAGGTAACTAAAAACTTACACTCCATGTACCATCGTTTAAAGTATTTGGCTAACCCACTTGACTGAAACAGTTACATGTTGTACATCTGGTTTGACGCGACGGCTGGGGCCCGGGGGTCACCTGACTGCAACCGGGGCCTCTCTGGGAAACAGGAAGTATGACATCACTGCACTTACATTCAGGAATGTGGGAATGCTGCTGCTGCTGCTGTTACCGCGGCTACAGGAAAACCAGATACAGGCCAGAGGTGGACACAGCAAATACCTCCAAGAGAGAGAGAGAGAGAGAGAGTGAGAGAGAGAGATGAAAGAAAGAGAGATGATAGAGGAGAACAGGAGAAGGAGGAAAGAGAAAAAGAAAGGAAAAAAGGAAGAGGGAAGGAGAGGGCGAGAGAGAGAGGAAAGAGATAGAAGGAGAGAAAAGGACAGGGAGAGAGAAAAAATGAGAAAGTACATAAAGAGGACTACATGAAAGAGAAGAAAGAAAGTAAAAGAAGAGATGCAGGAGAGGGAAAGAGAAAAAAGGAGGAAGAGAGGTATAGAGAGCAAGGGAGCGGGGGTAACAGGAGAGTGAGGGATAAATAGAGAGAGAACAGGAAAAGGAGAGATAAAAAAAAGAGGAGAGAGAGGAAGTGAGAGCGGGGAGGGAGGGAGAAGTAACAGTGAGGGAAAGAGAGAGATGGGACGGCCCAAACAGTGGACTGAGCATGTGAAGTAATACTGCTCAATACTAAAATCAATGGAAAATAAAATATATGCAGCGAGAGACATTGATTTCAAATGGTGGAAAGCAGGAAAAGTCCTCAGTTCTTGAATGCACATATTTTTCGTCCGATTTTCACCCCACTCAACACAAACGCAATACAAAAGTCCTTTTGTCGTCCCAATTCTGATTTTGTGATACTGCGAGACTGAACGCTAACCCTTAGCGTAGCAACACATCTGCAGGCGTTTCATTTGACTCTATTGACAAATCATGTAATCCACCACTAGCAGCTTCCATAAGACGGCCCCTAAAGAAGCAGAAGTCTGTGGTGTAACAATAAACTTTCTCACAGCCTAAAGCCTAAATAAACACTTTCACTTGCCGAACTTCCAATGTGCAGCGATTACTGGATTACACAATATAAACACAAAGGCTAAAAACAGCGAGTGGAATGCGCCATAGCGGCTTCCAAATATTCTCTGATAAGGATTTCCTACTATTCAAACACTTATCGCAGGCATTTCCAAGGCAATGTAACAAATGTGCTTTCAGCAGCCTTAATGGGCATCTGTTTAATGTTTGAATGCACATAAACTTTAATGAAAACTTAAATCTTCAAGTTGGACTAATCCCACATTTGAGTTTGTAGATGCTTTGTTTGCTCAATAGAAAGCATTTGTAACAATTTCTTGAACAGAAAAGTGCTTTGGCAGAGATAAACACCTCGAATCTAGGTTTTTACAGTATAATATTATATAATAATATTTTTCACTTTTCATACAATTTTGTAGCTTTTTTTTTTTTTAAATTGTCTTATTATAGACGATGTATTTATTATTCTAACCTTCAAAACTACAATTTGAATATAATCTTGCATGGTCCATCACTTATGCGCCATTGAAAAACACATTTCCTTTGTAGTCTTGGCCTCGTGCACACAGAGCTTTGGAGAGTCACCTGCTGTTGAACTCCACGCGCTGGAACCAAGATTCATTTAATGGGTTTTGACAGCGAGCGCTCTCAGCCTGTGATCTGTCTCACCTCAGGCTGCTGACGTAACAAACCCGACTCAGGACACAAGGGCCAAAGACACAGAGAAAACACAGAGAGAAAACACAGAGAAAACACGTAGAGAAAACGCAGGGAAAACACGGAGAAAACACAGAGAAAACACAGAGAAAACACGGAGAAAAGCCGTAGAGAAAACGCAGAGCGAAAACGGAGCAAAAACATGGACCGAAAACGTTGACCGAAAACGCGAAAACCCGGACCGAAAAACCCGGACCGAAAACCCGGACTGAAAACCCGGACCGAAAACCTGGACCAAAAACCTGGACCAAAGGGGTTAGGGTATTAATTAAGCCTGAATCATTCATAGTAAACTATTTGTTCACTATGAATTTCTCTAAAACATAGTAAACATGCATATATACGAGCACCAACAAAGCAATGCAGCCAAATCACCAGATTTGAGGTCACTGTCTTACACTTTCTTGATTATGGTTGTGGGAAAACACATCAGGGGCTTGGGTAAAAGCTTTAGAAAGTTTCCGGGAAGGTTTAACACTTCAGTGTCAGTGGAGCAAGAGCAGCCACAGCCTCACATTAGCCTCTCTCTATCGGACAGTACAGTCAACCAGCACCTAGAACTGAACTAATACAATGTACTAAGTACTTACAAACATAACAGTGTTATATAGTGGAGATCAGGTGTAATAAAAGTTTGAAACTCACTAAAGAAGCCGCGTCTCTTGTCTAATGGCGGTGGCAACAGTCTCTGCTCCACTTCACATAAAACTAGCAGGTTATGTCCGAGTCTGACTGTTTTTAGACATGTTAAATGTTTGTTGCTTTGCTTCCAATAATAACTGCCGTGGCTCTGGCGATAGATCAGGGTGATGTGGATCTGCGTTTAACACTGGACTCATAAGTGGCCCATTTATCGGCTCACTTTTAAGTTTGGCACAGTTCAAGAGTGTAGGTGACACGCTAAATTATATAAAACAAAGTCAACAGAAATTTTGGCCATAAAATAACAAATCCAAAACAGACCTCGCTCTCGCCTGCTGCACTCACTTTCTGCCTACCAGGGGCCGGAAGAAAACAATAACAGCGATCACTCATATAAGACTTTTCAATCATGTTAGCCTGTTTCCCCCCCGATTTGACCACTTTGGTGAAGTTTTGAACATTACTTCCTGGTTGGACATGAGCAGCAGATGTGACGTTGGTAATTCCAACTGTTACCTGGCTAACCATACTGTAAACAAGGGCTAAAATCCATATAATAGTTTAATAGTTATGATTTGACAAATAATACTGTCAGATAACATCTTTATTTTCAAACTGCGAGAAAAATTTAGACAGATTGTTGTGTGTAAATTGTCCCTGCATTTTGGATGGACTGTCGCTTATTGATGACATCACTCACAACTCAGCTCTACTTCCTGTAATTTTCACAAACTTGACTGATATAAAACTATGATAAATATTTACCTCACGGACTATTCCACCAATAGAACTAATAATTTAAAAAACATGACACACCCTTTAATTCCTGTTTCATGCTTCATTAAAGGCTATTAAATGTGAAGTTCATGTAAAGTGATACTGATCTACACCAATATGCGTGTACTTTTGGTAAAAGGTGCTGGTGGAGAGTCCATCACCTGCTTGTCTCCATGGAGATATTATTGCTTTGCCTAGAATGTTCCACAGCATGGCATTAAACATATCTACTGTATAATCTTGCCTTTGTTCAAATACAAGTGCTTTTAATGCTAGAAAGAACATTCATTCTAACACAGATCTGACCCGTACCTGAGCGTGGTGCGTCACATGCTTGTCCCTCTGCTGGAAAAAAAAAGCTACAATTCAATGAAATGAAGAATTTGGAGTCAACAAATAAGTAATATAATCATTCTGATATTGTGTTTTTGTGTATGACCAGATAAATCAGACAGATAGAATAATCAGATATCCCACAAGCTAACATGCATAAGAAAAATCTGATCACACGAAACACTTGGACAGTTAATTCTTTAAATGTTTAATATTTTTGTCTTACATTTTTGTCAACATTGGTTTGCCCTTTTTTGTATAATGTCCTTATCAACAACTGAAAATGTGTGAACAATCAGAGAGAAATCAGATTACTCAAAACTGATCGATAAAATGATGTTTGTGGTGTGCACAGCCAGTGTTACAAAAGTAAACCAAATGAAACCATTTTCTTTCAAACGTAATCTTGTTCTTCTTCTTGTGTCAACCGTCCATCAATGTACATATTTTGAGCAATCGATATTCTTCCTCTCACTGTGGGCCTATATAACATTCTAACATCATGTGATTGCACTCGATTAAGAATTCAATCCACTTTTCAATTAACATGCAAACACCAAAGCCTCCCTCATCACACTTTACTTAGATATAGCTACAGCCGCACTCACAGATCACAAATGCCAGCTAAATGTCACCGAGGTTGTAGACCAAGTAAGACGAGCAGAAATCATTAACTGTGCCATATTGAGACGAAGAACGGTGCTTTTACATTCATGGCCTGGGTGAATAATACAGGAGACAGACCAAGACTTTTTCATTCTTCACTCATCAGATCAGCGCCCAGCGAAGTGACAGGGCCAGACTGCTCCTCTGAGTTTGAGGACGAGAGCAGAGACGAGCCCAAAGGAAACATGCCGCTGCCCGGGAAACCAACGCAAAACCAAAATCTGTGACCGGCCAGAACTTCTTGTCTCCACCACTTCAGCGCCAATCAAATAAACTAGATTTCATGGCACATTCAGACGTACGGGAAATGTAGGAAAGATTATGTAAGAGTATTTTAACTTCAACACAGTAAAACTGCAGCTGAAGTGGGTTTCAAACTGTGGTTAGAGTACAAATGGTGGTTGTCTTGCTCTAGCCCTGGTTTAGTCTTGGTTTAGTTCTGCTTTATTTCTGGTTTGATCTGGGTTTATTCTTAGTTCTGATTTACACCTGTTAAATCGTGATGTAATCCTGTAAATCCATTATTCCTGTATCAGTTTAGTCTTGGATTAGTTTGGGTTTAGTTCAGGTTTAATCTTGGTGCAGTCCCGGTTTAGATTGTTCTGATCTTTACCTTGTTTAGCGCTGATATATGTTTTTGAAAGACTTTATTTCTGTCTTAGTTTAGTCTTGGTTTAGTCTTTGATAAGTCCTGGTTTATTCTTAGTTTTGACCGACAGCTGCTTTGGTCCTGTTTTAGTCCTGAAAGTGCATTATTTCTGTATTGGCTTAGCCCTTGCGTGGTTTGGAAATGGTTTTGGTCACCTTGATTTGCCGGTGACTTAGTCCTGAGTTAGTCCTGAGTTAGCCCTGAGTTTGTCCTGAGTTAGTCCTGAGTTAGTCCTTAGTTAGTCCTAAATTAGTCCTGAGTTAGTCCTGAGTTAGTCCTGAGTTAGTCTTGGTTACTTCATGACAGCTGATACAAGGAAACACTGATTATTTGAAGTACAAGTTGTTAGACAAAGTTTGAGAAACACTTTGACAGACTTCTGTGGTTGAAGTACAAAAAGATGAAGCAGTAGATGAAGTAGTAGTAATAGTAGCAGTAGATGAAGTAGTAGTTACTAGTAGCAGTTTAGTACTCACCTCTGTAGTCCAGATGATGGTTCTCCAGGGGCGGGGGGCTGCCGGGGTCCAGCTCAGCCAGTCTGCGGCTTGTGGCACACAGCTCCGAGCGCAGGTTTGTCACTTCTCGGCTGGACGACTGAATGGCCCCGTCGATCCTCTGCGCCAGCTGCTTATTGTCCTCCATCATTTTAAGGATTTTCCCCTGGAGAGCACATCCACACAGAGCAGCGGCATGGTGTCAGCATCTGTCTCTTGCAACGTTACTCCACCTGCGCGTACTTCCCCTCACTCCACTTCACACATAACAACTCAAATTCCCCTTTTCTGCTTGTCACTGAACAGCCGAAAGAGCATTGGAAAGACTCGGGAGTGAGAGAGAAATGAGAGAGGAGCGGGAAGATTAGCAGCGAAGCAAAAGAAGGAACAGAGTGGGAGAGTGTGTTGAAGCAGCTGCTCTTCCAGAGGACCAGCACACAGTGAGATGACATGCAGCCTTTGAACGGACCGTACCATGTGCTCTTGGGGTGGGGGGGAAGGGACCCTTTTCAACTCTGCAACGGCAACACAACTGCCCCAGTTTATGAGAAATCACATTTGTAGTCAACACGACAATGATGTTAACAGCTAAATAAAGATGGGAAGAAAGTTTGAGTTGTTTAAAGATGTGTTTTTGGACTTTTTGGACTTGGTTGGTCACACAGAAGTCTATGATCCTGAGTCCTTTGACGAGCACTTGTCGAGCCCCTCTCATGTTTTCACTAGTAGCCCTCTCCCTCTCTCTCTCTCCCTCTCTCACTCCCCCGCTGGCTTTTGTCTCACTCTGGCCCTCTTCATTCACTCCATTATACACCCCTGCCTGTCTTTGTCCGGGGAACGCTCGCCCCCACAGCGCTCCGGGAGGCAAGGGGCCGCACCAAAAACCCCAAAAGAGGGGCAAACATTCGAGCAAACTTTCAATTTCAGAAGAAACAGGGTTGAGAACAGGAAGGGTCACTTTGGCATGTTTCCTGGAGTAGATAAGCTCCGCCTCTTCACATTTTATTGTAACTAGCTGCAGATTGTCATTTACATGCTTTTAGGTTAGAAAAATGACCATGACATTTCTCTCAGGGTCTTGATTTTTCAAATTATCACAAGGATGTGGGCGGGGATAGGGGGTAGGTGAAAACAGGACTTTTCTCAGCACTTGACCCTCAGTTGCAGGAAAATACAGGATTAACACAAACATGCAGGAATCCATCGAAATTCAACTCAATCATTAAACTAATGATGAGGAAACACTGTTGTAACAAGATTGAAATCTCATTCAAGTTGATTTTGCAGAATATGTCCTCTTTATGCGTCAACGCTTTTGGGAAATTATAGAAATGGGTTTTAACGGAAAATTGTACATTGTTTTTTATGCTTTGAGTGATTCTATAAATGTTGTTTAAACAAACATTTTAATTCTTTGTTTGCATACTACTACCACTACTACCACTATTACTACTACCACTATTACTACTACCACTACAACTACCACTACTACTACTACTAACTACTACTACTACTACTACTACTACTACTACTACTACTACGAGACTTAGACTAACTTTATTGCTTCACAAGGGAAATGACTTGGATACATTACTATATAATAACAGATAAAAAAAAAAGTGGTAATAAAATAAAAACAACTAATTAATATGTAAAAAAAAAAAAGCAAACAATGAGTCAAATAAGGTACAAAAATACAGATATGTGTAAAAAAGTAAATGAAATATAGCTAAATATCAAGGCCAAGATACAGTGCATTTAAACTTCAATCAAACTTCTACTACTACAATTACTACAACAACTGCTACAGTAGTTATACTGACAGAAACGGTAACAATACTTTATGGCTGTTCCTTCCTCTTCTGAGCCACACAGAGAGAGAATTACTATCACAGCTCCCGGTCTCCCAACTCGATCAGAAAGAGTCTAAAGGTTTTTATTGTTTATTTCTAAACTCCATTACCATCACTCTTATCGACGCCACTTTCATCACACAAAATCGTTCAAAACCGAGAGAAAACCATTCATTTTTCAGTTAAAAAACAATTCCTGATAGTGCTGAGCCATCACAACTTTAATCTGCATTTGACATTTCATTTTGCAGTGTTGAAAACGTTCCCTGTTTGTGTCAGCGGTGGGGCAGATGACGGCTACATCACTCACACTGTCAGCTTCTGCGCCTGATAACAGCTCAGGCCTGATTCACATTCACCGCAGAGAGACAGGACACAAACACTGAGGAGCACCACAAACTCTTCTTGCCGTAACGAGAAGACTGCTCAAAACTGTTCAAATTTGTCCATTTTCAAATTAAGTCAGCATTAGGGCTGTTGACTAAAGCATTTTTGGTCGACTAAAGACATACCCTTTGCATCGATTAGTCAACTAAAAGTAAGCGAGGCCAAGAAGAGGTCTCAAAAACTAAGAATTTTCAATAATCTGACCATATATCTAACCCAAAATGCACACAAAAGATCGTAAAACTGCTTAAATTCACTTCATCACTTTACATTCAGAAAAGTACCAAGAAATTGCCCAAAAAAGCCAGACAAATTGATTAGTGCCTCCAAACCTCTGCCTCTACCTCTGCTGCTGTCCATACAAACGGTTAGAATCCCAACAAAATAATTAGTCGACAAAAAAAGACTCAATCGGCCGATGAATCGACAACGGGAGAAAGCGCTTGCAGCTCTGGTTCGAATGTAATTGTTTCCATTTTAATTTGGGTCCAGTCCTTCCAGATCGTCGGCTCAGTTTGTGTCATCGTTTTTTGTGATGGGCTTCTGTGATGCCGAAAAGGTATCCATATATTGTGTTCGTGGCAGGAGTTTTGAGGCCCACATACATAGTTCTGAAGTGGGATGCCAATAGTGAAAACAATGTGCAGTGCTTTGTTAGTATAAACAATAGAACAGACCAATAACAAGACTGACATTTTTAACGAATAAATAATTGCTCTTTCTTTCTTTAACTCTGTGGTCAGATGAAGCTCAAGATCACTCTAGACCTGGTAATGTTTCTGTTTTTGTTTTTGTATCGATGCTTGTTCAAATGAGTCTAGTTTTGATTCTCGTTTTAGTCTCGATTAATATCTGATTTTTGATACTTTTGACCACTTACTTTGCAAGACATTTAATTACCTACTGTTGACCACTCCAAGCAAAGCAACTTTTTTACTTTCATATACATAACAAAATGTAAGTGAAGATTGATTTAGTTTGTTTTAAATGTGTAGTAAGTTAAGATAAGATTGTATATATACACATAGTAATCAAAAATGTTTTTAGAGACCCCAACAATCCAGTTTGAGAACGGTGGCCTTAAAGTACCCCAGACTTGGTGTAGACTGCGGTGTACAGTTGTCGTCGCCATAGGGACATTTATCCTGTGCATTTGACCCCGCCTTTAACGTCACTGTTGCGATCGGTCATAAGCGTCTCGCCCGGGGACTCATATCCAGATATTGAACTGGGCTTGGTCTGGACTATAAACTGGAGCACTGAGCAATCTGCAATTCATGTGATGTAAAAAGAATGTGTCTTGACTTTGGTTGTCATTAAAATGCGCAAAATACCAGCGGAAGGGGGCGCTAAAGAGCAACGGTGTTTGTTTGAACGGTGTCTGTTTGCCGTGGTTTTGCTTTTCATTTTATTTGAAAGTTTACACCTGGACTTTTTGTAGCATTTTTTACTGTAAACTATAAACTTGATATTCAAATGCTGCATATCTTCAAAACAACATTCACGATATTATCTCATTTTGATACATTGCCCACCTCTAAAGTGAAGCAACACACAATTCCAGGTTCATGTAACACTATAACATGAGCTTTAACCCCCCCAAAAAGTGAATTTAGTCGCTAATGTGTGCCCAGTGCATCAGCTGATTCATCCACCAACCAGAGTGTCTTGCTCGAAGTCCATATTGGCATAAAATTTGTCATTTACTTTATTTACAACCAGGTAAGGCCCACTAATGCAGTCAGCTCTGTGCCAAACTCCAGTCCAATACAGTATGTTGTTGTTGTTGTTGTTGACACGTAACAGACAGGTCGATGGACTGTTTGGTCATGTGATCGGATCATTATCAGCGTCTAGACAGTCACCGACGCTGTCCCCGTTCACGTCCCTTCGATGAGTCTCGATGTGACTCTGCACAGCGAAGACAGACCCTCCACTGCTGCTCCCGTGTCATACTAATGCTAGTGTTTATAATTAGACCCGCACTTCCTTCAAACACTGCGCTCTTTGAGATGCGCTGCGCCGAGGAATGTGGAGACGAATGCTTCTGGGGTGAAAGGTCACGGCGTGTCCCAGATACACATCAATAACTCGGGGGAAATACAGAAATGTGGTGTGTCGTAACCCGATAAAGGGCTTTGTGACACATGACCGTGCCGATCTTAAAAGCTGTACTGTTTAACTTTGATTTGCTGCAAATGTTCCACATTTTTGGAATTTACAGGTGTTTCTATTGCTCAAAAATACCCAAAAAACACATATATTTTACTGTGAATGCAGTTAAAGCTCCACAGATCTGTAACTTGGTCCGGTGGTTTCTACAGTTTATTGTCATTCATACTGTGGAATATTTCAGGCAGAGCAATTACAACTACATGGAGACAAGCAGGTGTGGACCTCCAAAAAGTGACATAGTGCATCTTTAATGCATTAATAGCGGGGAAAAAAGGCTTGCCTCATTGAAAACCTGCCAGAAGTCCAGCCTTTATGGGCATTTCATTCCGTACTAAATGTGTATTATTACTCGATTTGAACGCAACTTTCATTTTTGGTGATTGACTTTCTTTTTGTGGGTTTAGATTTAAAAAAGAATATAAACATAGACTTTCAATAGAACCTTATTATTGTTGGTTCCAACTGAAAAAATTCTGCCTGTTTTTGTGAATAATGGTGTTACTTTTTAAAGCTATAGTGAGTAATTTTCCCCAGGTTCTTCTTATTGAACTATAACATAAGAAGACCTTCCTTTTACATTATGTTAATTATAAACTGTAATTTTGATCTGAAACGACGTAATAATAGAAACAGGTTAATTGACTTTGAGTTCAATACTGCCGAATCGATAAGCCCCGCCTCCTCATAGTGACACTTCACCGTAACGAGAAGCAGATTGTCATTTACATGATTTTATTTTTGAAAAAGTGGTTACGTGACATTTTAGAGCTCTACACTTGGAGTCTTCATTTTGCAACAACAAAAAATAAGTACAGAGATGTGGGCGGGGATAGGGGGTAGGTGAAAACACACGAGCCTCAATTCCAGACAATAAAGGATTACTCAAACATGCATGAATCAATCAAAATACAACTTTGAGTGAACTAATGATGAGGAAACGCCGTTATAACGACGCTAAAAGCTTGATATGGTATAACATGTCCCTTTTATACTTTATGCCTGTTTTTGTTTCATGTGGATGGGCCCAGTGATTACAGTGATAATAACGATAAACCAGGTCTGCATTTTGACAGTTAAAAGTCAAATTTTATCACAGATTTCAGTCCTGCTCTCATTTTTTAACTTCTTCTGAAAGTTGTGCTACGCCTTGTGAACCCATTTTTTTGGAAAATGATACACTCTAAAAGTTTTCCTGAATAATGAAAGGCGGCACACTGACGCTGCATATTTAGCGTTCCCTCCTGGGTTTCCCTCTGTTACTCTCGCTTGCAGTTGTTGCTCGGCGGTTTGCTGCAGTTATTGGGAGCTTTAATTAACCGTGCAGAGCTGGAGTTAAAGAGGCTCATTGATAAACAGCCACTCCCTCTGTCTGTGCCGGTTAATGGAGTATCGACTTCATGCCTCACATTTTTCCTCTAAAGTAACGAGATACACTTTCTTTTATACAAGTGGAATCATCAGCATAATATACTAACTGTGTACTGTGCAGCTTGTGATCGATATAATGTGTGGACTATACTTTAAAGTTTGCATTCTGTAAAAGTGATATTGGATGGATTAAAAAAAAAAAAAATTTAAATATATTTTTTTTATTAATTTTGAATTTTAATGTAATTTTGACTTCTAGTGCACTGATTAATTAACTTGGCTACAGTGCAGAGGGACTAGTTTTCGTGTACGTGGAGCCTGGCATGTGTTATATAATTATTACTCTGTTTGGTGGGATAGTAGAAGTAAATACAGTATGTCAGTCGAGTGAAAAAGAAAATTTGAAGAAAAAGTAGAAAGATACAGGAAGTAGAGTTCTCCAATTCACAATTTTCATCAAAGTTCAAACATCCATCTCATAATATCTTGATTTGTGAAATAATAACGTGGTACAATTATGTATTATGTCTCATGTGCAACAAGGAAGCAAATATACATATCCAAATTGTCAAACGAGGGAAAACTAAAATCTATATGTTGTGAAACTACATTTTGGTGAAATGTACACAGACTTGTGTTGTGTGTTGTGTGCTACTTTCATTTCAAAATTCAGTGCGTTTCATTGTAACGAGACTCTACGCTTTGAACGCAGACATTTTCCCACACGCGCTCCTCCTATTGGTCATCCTCCGTCAAAGCTCTGAGTGAGTGACAGCTGGAGCCAACCAATCACAGTGAAGTGTGAACTCTCAGGAGAAGAAGGTGGCTTTAGTTGCATCTTAATGGCATAATTCATGTGAAGCAACGTAGAGCAGTCATGAGAAAATTGTGATGTGATTCTGTGTCTAACTGGTTGGAGCGCAGTATTATGAAAAACAAATGTAGTAGAACTTTCATACGGTTGAGAACGCAAATCGGGTATTTTGAGTTTACAATTTGAATTAGAACACTTCAGCCGGATTGGAGCAATGACGTGAATACAAATGAAACACATTAAAACTGTCTGTTGTGAATAATTGCTGTATTTTTGGGACAAGCACTGACCAGAGTCTATAATTTCAACATGAGCTACGTGGAATGTGGAGTCACTAAATGTCGAATTAACCCAACAAACTGTAACTAATCCAATTTAACTGGAATTGCTATTACACAATTAAAAGGAGCTCCAGCTTGTGCCACGAAGAATTTGGTCAAACATTAAATATGTCCTTGAAAACCAAAAAACAAACAAAAAAGAAAATGTATTACAAAGTGCTTTGTAAGAGGAAACTTTACTCGTGCAAAAATATCAATATTTCACATTTCTATCAGTTTTTTCATGAATTTAGTTTATATTTTTGGAATATATATTCATATTTTAGGTTTTCTGCACATATATTTACTCATCATATTAGTTCAAGCAGAGGCTGAAAGAAAACAGTGATGGCCAACGTAAAATTGTTTATAGTTTCTATACATTTTTAGTACAAATCTCGTTGGTATTGGTATCGGATCAATATTGCAATATTTGCCACAGTATTACTTGGTATCGGACCGATTCAAAATTCAGTGGTATCGGCCATCACTAATGAGAACTAAAAAGGTGACTCAGCAGTTTATTGGGTTTCTCTTTTGTTTATTTATTTTTTGCCATTGATCCTGAGCTCTATGGGCGAATTTGCTCTTTTTAGCGTATACTTTTTACAATGTATGCAACCTGTTTTTTTGAATCAAATTAAATATGGAGAAAGGAGAAAGATGTGTTATATGTGACAAAAGAAAGACAAAAATTAAAGTTATTTGCGCTCTTACTCTAACTAAACCGGGACTATGAGGTTACAACTAATTAACTGTTGAAAATGGAAGTCTTAATCACAATATGTCAGCGTTTCTATGTTTTCTCTCGACTAAAGCCCATCGAGTCATTTGGCAGCTCTTCGGCTCTCTGCGGTTCAGCACAGAGGTTAACAGCAGCGGCGGAGGCAGGCGGATCACAGAGTGCACACTGAGCTCCGCCTGTGCGTGTGTGTGCGTGTGTGTGTGTGTTTGTGAGATAATGTGTCTTCATAAACAGCTCAAACGTCGCTGTGGTCCCGGCGGGAGCTGCGACCTGCTGCTGCTGCTGCTGCTGATGATGAGGTTAAGCTCAAAGAGGAACGAAAAGAGACTAAAAGTGCAACATACACTTGGGCAGTTTGAGAAAATGAACTGAAATATTTGGAGTAACAACACGACGGGCACTTGAAAGTTGCTTAGGCTGTGGGTTTTTGTTTTTGGCGGAGGTAGTCAAATCTATATTATACCCTGACACATTTTTATAGTTTCTTTTAAATATTATCTTGCATAATAACCAACACTGCACCATCATTGCAGGGAAATAGAAAATTAAAACTGCACTTTGGAATATTCTTCCGGGAGATATTTATGTAGTTTTATCCCCTACTGTGGCGATGCAAGTCTGCCCACAGTAAGGACACCGTTTTAATGCATTATTGGTTAAATTAACCATCCAAAATAAAAAATAAAAAGTACATAAGCGTTTGTGTTAGTCAATTTTTTGGTTTTGTGCTTTTAAATATCATGACACAATGCATCAGTTTAGTTTATATGTTTTAGAGTTTTATATAAACCCTTTATATTAAGAGGGAGAAAATTATATACAAATAAATATATATATTTTTTCTGACTTGTTATCCACCCGTTTGTTATCTAAAGCAAGTATGTAGAGCATAATTCATACACAAAGCAATTCAAATTCAAAAAATCATTAAAATCACAAAACTGATAAAGACATAAATAGTCAATTATAAAATGTACTTTTGAAGAAATCTTTGCAAGAAATTTGCTTGCAAAATCCATCTAATCTTACAGAATAGTGTCATGATACACAATTTTCAAACTCAATTTCAATACCAAGAAAATGCAGTCAAGGCTTCTTTTTTTCCAACACAATTAATAGTCTCTTTAATTTTATCCACTGGTCTCACAAGCTTTTCTGACAATCCAGGAACTTCTTTTTCAGTATCTATACTTGTTTAAATGAGTTTCTAGTTTAAGTATACACTGCTGTACAAAACAGTCAATAATTCATAACACACGCGATCTGCCTCATCTCCCCTCAGCCTCAACACTGCCCCCTTCTGGATGCTCTCTTCATCATTTCTTTCTTAAGTATAGTTTGTTAACAGCTCTTTTCTAATCTGTATTATAAACCGAGGCAGGTTATTCCATATGGAGACAGCTCTATAATACAGACCAGCATATTCTCTTTTTGTTTATCTATTTTAGAATACACTTAGAGTCTTTAACATGTGCCACTTCAGTGGAGAGTCTGATGGAGTTGTATTGTTCCTCTCTGTCGGAGGCACAGGATGTTTGCATTAAAGCTCTTAAACAGATCTATCAAACCCAGCAGGACACAGAGATAATGTTACTGTAAAGAGCTATTGTTCTACGAAGGAATTTTATGAAAAAACATTCCACATATGTGGCAGATGCTAAAGGTACAACAAAACAAGAAAAATACATCGCTCTGGAAATAAAAAGTACATTTGTTATTCACCTAACTTTGCTTGTGCCACCACAGACTCTGGTTGTGTGGTAAAGGAGCTGCAAAAAGTATATATTTATCTTCTATTTTAATAAAGATTGAAATGTACATTATGTTTGGTTCAAACATTCCTCAAGAGGAGATTCATGTGTGCGTGTACTCAGATCTCACCTGAAGGACTTCTGCAGTGTCTCTCTTTGTCCACAAACAGCAGCGTTTTGTCAGACTTTGAAACACTGGAGTTTTTTCAAATAGTTTCAGATCAGTATTTCTGTGAGTCTGTCTCTTTCCTGTTTGCTAACACCAAACAGACGTCGCAATGACATTTCACACCCGATTTTGATACTAATACCAATAGCAAGATTAGACAAAATTACCTTTTTTTTTTTTTTTTTAGGTTTTAGACAATAGACTGGCAATTTCAACATGAAATAACAGTTCTTTCTAAGTCCATTCTAATTTTTTAATCGATACTTGCTCAAATGAGTATCTAATTTTTCTATTGATTAGAATCTGATTGGATACTTTTAACACTCTTGTCTTTTCAAAATTTGATCATATATTTATACATTTGTACTGGTGCAGTTTGGGTATTCATTCATTCATTTATTCAAACTTCTAAATGATCTGTATCAAAGGTGGGGACCCAACTTTATTCATGCTTTTATTCATAATTATGCTAAATATCAGACTGCTGCGTGCTGTCTGCATCTTAAATCTAAGTATTGTATCAGTCGTTGAGAGCAGATTGAGGGCACGTTGCTTCTCTTTTAAAGCTGTGCGCGCACATTAAACTTTGTGCATGTGAGAAGTGAATACAACGATGTGCCAAAAGGTTTGCGTGAGCTAGTTCGATTTAAAATAGTAGGCTAACTACTTCCTCCTTTCATGGTTTGAAAATCAGGTAGCACAGCTTTAAATGTTTAGGAAAATTAACAGAAAGAATAAACTTGCTCTACATTCAGCTGAAAATGAGGATTCACTGAGCTCTCCATTGAGTATCAAAATATCAATTCATAAAATCTGCAAAAAATATGTATTCTACTGTTTTTCAAACACATATACACGATACACAGTAAAAACAAAATATCAGTCCTCAAATCTTTCATGTTTCTTCTCAACGCGCATTAGACAATGACCTCTGAACTGAAAACACACGACCTTAGCATATATATTTATTTATAGATAAGCACTGTGATTGGTCAGCAATGAGTAGAACTTTTGCATCTTCTTTATTCAGGTAAGCGACTGAATGTAAGCTGGACAATATGGAAACCCGTTTTTTTGCATTGCTGGCCCACTTAAGTCCAGAGAGTAGGATTTACACTTTTGCTTGGAACACTACAGACAAATCCACAATGCTTATTTTGCCACAGCCTGATAAGAAACGGTGTGAATCGGTGTGATCATAAAGGGCTTAGATTATATGATGTCGGACAAATCCTATTGATTAAAAACGCTGGAACGTCTCCTGCGCTGTCCACAAAAGTATAGCTCTTAAGATCACTCCATCATGGCTTTATCCGACGCCTACTTTGCATGTCAATCCAGGCGGCACTTTTCCAATTCACTCGAAGCTTTGCCAACGCTCAAAGTTATTCTGAAATGCATAGGAAGAAAAACTATCTTTGCACGGTAATAGCTTTTGACGTTTTTAACCGAAGCTTTGAATGATAATGTTGAAATTCTTGCAGAGGGAGAAATAACAGATTCGAGGCGCCGCGAGAATTCAAAATCGTTCTCAATCACTTTAGAGGGGGGGGATGGTGCCGGGAATTACTTTTGCTATTTGGTTTTAGCTAATGCTACAAGATATGAAGCTTGTTGGAACATGGTGGAGCGACGAGCAACGGGGGAGAGAAGATAAATAAAGCACGGAAATTGGACTTAGTGGTGAGCGAGAGAGAGAGAGAGAGAGAGAGAAGGTGAGAAAAAGAGAAGGTAAAGAGAGAGAGAGAGAACGAGAGAGATGAATGAAGAGGGAGAGAGAGAATAAGGAAAAAAGGAAAATGTGCAGCGAGAAAGCAAAGAGGGAAAGATGAGGGATTTAGAAAAAGACGAGGGAGGAAGGCGGAGAGAAAGAGTGAACGAGGATTGGGATATGGATACACTGAGTCAACTGAGGAGCGAGTGAAAGGCGACGAACGAAGGAGTAGACGGAGAAGCGGGAAAGAGACATGGGGTTTTGAGAAAAAAAAAACAGACAGAGCGAACAAAGGAGAGATGGAAAGTAAGAGGAGAGGGAAAGAGAAAGAATGAATGAACATGAAAAACATGGGAGGGGGATGGAAGATGAGAATGAAGGAGGGGGGAGTGTGAGACAGTGAAGTATGGAAGAGTGGGATTGAGAAAAAGAGAGAGGCGGGAAAGTTAGGGAAGGAAAAAGGAAGAATGAACGAGGAGTGACAGAAGAGAAAAGGGGGAGAGCAAAAAAACTGAGCGAGTAAGAGGGAGGGGGGAGGGAACGAGGGGGTTGGGGTAGTTGTAAAGTCTGCAGTTGTATTGTTTCTGAACTTTATCTCTGTGCTGGAGAGGAGCAGTTATCTGAAAGAATAAAGTGAAAAAGAATAAAGTGAAAGAATAAAGTGAAAGACTGAAGTGAAAGACTGGAAGTGGAAAGACAGTGAAGTGTGCGCCAGGAGGCACTGTTTAAGAGCCTGGATTAAACGCCAAAGGATGTGAAGTTTTTCCTGAATGGTTGAAGCGCTAACTCGTATGCTTCTAATAGGAAGGTTTCTTCATTATTGGATGAATAAGGATTGGATAATGGACCTCTGAGAAAACTTAGACGGCCAGATATGCCGGCGCAACAGACACCAGCAGACACATACCACAGCAGACACAGACACAGCAGACAGCAGCGAACACAAGGACACAGACACAGCAGACTACAGACACAGCAGACACCAGACACAGCAGGAACCACTGCAACACCAGCAGACACAGCACAGCAGACACAGACCACAAGCAGACACTGCAGACACAGCAGACCACTAAGACACAGCAGGACACAAGACACTGCAGACACAGCACAAGCAGAACACGAGCAGGGACACAGAGACACTAGCCAGACCAGCAGACACAACATAGCAAGACACCAGAACACAGCAGACACCACAGACACAAGACACAAGCAGACACAGCAGACACCAGCAGGACCACTGCTAGACACTGCAGACACAGCAGACACAGGACACAGCAGGACACAGCAGACACACAGACCACAAGCAGACACAGTCAGACACAGCAGACACAGACACTGCAGACACCACAGGACACAGACACAGCAAGACACAGCAGGGGACACTGCAGACACTTGCCAGAGCACAGCAGACAAAAAGACACAGCAGACAACAGCAGGAACACAGCAGACACAACCACAGTCACACAGACACTGCAGACACAGGACAACAGCAGACCACAGCAGGAACGACAGCAGACACACGTAGACACGCCGCCAACACAACAGGACCACACAGAAACAGCAGCAGAAACACTCAGCAACACAGACACAGACACGCAGACACAGACACGGACACAGACACAGACACAGCAGACACGTGCAAGACAGCCAGCAAACCCAGCAGACACAGCAGACACAGACACTGACACGACACAGACAGCGGACACAGACACACAACACAGCAGACACGCCAGACACAGACACAGACACAGAGACAGCAGACCCAGCAGACACAGACACAGCAGACACCAGCAGACACAGCAGACACAGCAGACACAGCAGACACAGCAGACACAGACACAGCAGACACAGACACACAGACACAGACACAGCAGACACACAGCAGACACAACACAGACACAGCAGACACAGCAGACAGACACAACACAGACACAGACACACACAGCAGACAGACACACAGACACAGCAGACACACAGACCACAGACAGCAGACACAGACACACAGCACAGACACAGCAGAACAGCAGACACAGACACAGACACAGACACAGCAGACACAGACACAGACCACAGACACAGCAGACACTGCACAGCAGACACAGACACAGCAGACACGCAGACACAGACAGCAGACAGACAGCAGACACTGCAGCAGACACGCAGGGACCACAGACACAGCAGACACAGCAGACCACTCAAGACACAGCAGACACAACAGACACAACACACAAGAACATCAGACACAGCTGCAAGACACAGCAGACACAGAACAACACAGCGGAGCAGAACACAGACACACAGACAGACACAGCAGACACAGACACTGCACGACACACCACAGACCACAGACAACAGCAGACACATGCAGACACAGACACAGAGCTCAGACACTGCAACACAAGGACACAGAGACACAGCAACACTTGCAGACAGCTGCGACACAGCAGACACAAACATACAGCAGACAAGCAGACACAGACACAGCAGACCATGCAACTACAAGACACTGCAGACAAGACATGCAGACACCCGCAGACCACACGCAGACACAACACCGCAGACAACAGACACCGCAGACCACTGCAGATCACAGCAGACATGCCAGTCACAGCAGACACAGACAACACAGACACAGACACTGCGACACAGACACAGG
Source organism: Chaenogobius annularis (assembly GCA_015082035.1). NCBI lineage: Eukaryota > Metazoa > Chordata > Actinopteri > Gobiiformes > Gobiidae > Chaenogobius > Chaenogobius annularis. Next base: position 1,575,999 of record BJKM01000013.1, on the reverse strand, counting down.
CAGACACAGCAGACACTGCAGACACTGCAAGACACAGCACGACACAGGACCACACAACACAAAGACCACAACACGAGACGACACGCAGCACCACTGCAGCCACACGACAGACACCGCAGACACAGCACACCGCAGACACAGACACCGCAACACGACACCAACACAGCATACAGCACACCGGCAGACACTGCAGTCACAGCAGACACAGACACACGCGCACAACACCGCAAACACAGGGAGCACCGCAGAGACCGACAACACAGACACACCGCAGACCACCGCAGACACCAGGACCACGAACACCTCACAGCACGCCACCAACACCGACACAGCAGACACAGACACTGCAGACGACAGGACACCTGCAACAACCAGGCGACACCAGCAGACACTGCAGCACCAACCACAGCACAGAACAGCAGACACAGCGACACAGACACGCAGACACCAACACCGAACAGACACCGCAGACACAGACACGCAGACTCCATCACAGCAGAACACTGCAGCTCACAGCAACACAGACACAGCAGACACAGACACTGACACAGACACAGCAGACACAGACACAGACACAGCAGACACAGCAGACACTGTCAAGACACAGCAGACACATACACAGCAGACACCGCAGACACGCAGACACAGACACCCAGACACAGACACCGCAGACACAGACCACCCAGACACAGACACAGCAGACACCCAGACCACAGACACAGCAGACACCCAGACACTGCCGATCACAGCGACACAGACACAGCAACACACACACCGACACAGAACACAGACACAGACACCAACACAGACACCGCAACACAACACAAGCAACACCGCAAACACCGCAGACACAGCAGACACAGACACTGCACAGACACACTCAACACCAGCAGACACAGACACTGCAGACACCTCAGACACCGACAACACAACACCAAGACAGACCCGCAGACACAGACACCGCAGACACAGACACAGACACCGCAGACACAGACACAGCAGACACCGCAGACACAGAAGTCACAGCAGACACAATGGCTGCTGTTGGGTCACATGGCTTGAAAAAAAATAAATAAGAATTGTTCAATGGAGTATGTGTTTGTTCCACACTATCTTGGATTGGAAATGCACGCTCTTTAAGGGAATACATTATGTTTTATATGCAAATATACAGTTATCTCAATCACAATATCAATACAATTTAGATTTTTGTTTTGTTTTAGAATTGCAAAAAACAAAAACACATGTTTCATATGGTAGTTATGATAATTAGCAATAAACATACCATTTAATTCGATTACACTGTGTTTTCTCTGATCAAAGCAGAGTTTGGCCTTTAAGTTTTAGTATGTTATATGTAAAAGTGTGGTACAATGAACGCGCTGGAGTGTTGACATTGAACATTGAACTTTGAATATTTCGATATTGAATATCGTTGCATCCAGTTACTGTCACACTAACTTCAATGCTTACAGTAACAGTTGAGCAACATTCAATTAGAACATTTTATACTCCTTAAAGGTGCACTGCGTAACCTTTCTGGGACCAGCTTGTCTGTGTGGAAAAGTCATTGCTTTGTGTCTTTGAGTGTCCGGAAAAGCACTATATTATAAATAAAATGTATTATTGTTCAATTATGACATTGAAATTATCAATCTGAAGTGATGCCAAGCTACAAGTCAGATCTGTGGAGAGGTAAGTACATTTAAAGCCTTACGAAGAACATTCTAGGCTAAGTAACAAGCAGGTGGCCCGTTCCCTGCATCAGAAAAGTTACGCAGCGCACCTTTAATTGAATGGACTGAATATGATTCTTTCTCCAGTAAAGTCTAACTCCAATTCATGTTTTCATTGCTGTAAATTCAAAAAAGCAGCTTCAAACACCTGTTCTTATCCTCAGACAGAGCAGCCAAAAATGTAAAATGCAAAAGCAATTAAAGAGAGGCCACAACAGAGAGAGCCAAACAGCAGCAGGACTTTGATTTCTATTAATTAGACCAATATGGCTGAATCATCCAGGAACAAAGTAAAGAAGATTCACTTTAAACTTAAGGCACTTTACATAGAGCACAAAACGGTGCCGCAGATCGGAGACAAACCGCTGACAAAGTACTGTTTTATTCTGACTCTAATTGTGGATATATGTTGTATAAATGTGCTTAATAAGACTGGAGAGCGGGAGCTGCATTCATTTACATGCTAAATGAGCTTATGTGGATCCCAAACTTGTCTGGCTCAGGCGCTGAAGGATTAAGGCTGAGGCTAATGCTAAAGCAACACAATGTGATGTTCCTGACTGGCTAAAAATGAGCAAACTAATTAGCACTGAGTTATTAACAGTCAGGCTTGTAATTAAATATGCT